>CM076582.1:200915016-201165540 GCA_034641835.2 Pinus albicaulis
GCTAGGCTATTACCTTGGGGGTAATATGCAGTAGAATAACTTAAGGTAATATGATATTTGTAGCAAAAGTCAATCATTTTCTTGGATTTGAATGTTGTTGCATTGTTAGTAATTATCTTTTGGGGACATCCAAATCTTGAAAGAATGTTACTTTCTAGGAAGGAGATAATGACAGTATCTGTGGCTTGTCTGGGGGGTATGGCTTCAATCCACTTGGTAAAATAGTCAGTGGCTGTCAAAATCCACTTATGTTGGCCTGAAGATGGAGGGTGAATTTCACCAATGAAGTCTAAACCCCATTGTTGAAATGACATTTCAGTTGAAATAGGCTTTAAAGGCAGGGGTAACAGTTTTTTCTCACCCTCAAAAATTTGGCACTTGTCACAGGAAGTTACATACTTTTTGACATTAGCAAACAAAGTAGGCCAGTAAAAACTAGCTCTTAGAATCTTGTATATAGTAGTTTTCAAGTATAGATGTCCTCCACAGTCACCTGCATGAAATTCTTCAAGTATTTTGTCAGCTTATTCCTTTAACAAACAATTTAATAAAATCCCACTATGATCTCTCCAAAAAAGTACATTGTTTAAAATACAAAATCTTAATACCTTTAATTTAAAAAATATGGCTTTGGTTCTTGACAATCCAGGAGGATCTTGTAAGTTTAGGAGTACAAATATGATATCTGTATACCAAGGTGAGTCTGAGATGGCTTCACTGATCGTTGGAGTCGCCATCTCTTCCTGATCATCTATCTGAGCAATAAAATTTATGTCTAGGGCATTACAATTAGATTTAGCCATAAGTTTGGATAATCCTTGACCTTTGATGAGTTTTGTGGGTTTTATCTCTATGTCATATTCTAAGATAGTGGCAACCCACTTACCTCTTCTTGTAGAAATTTGCTGAATAATGATTAATTATCCACCGAGACTATCCTGATCACATACAATTCTAATTTATATGCAACACATAATCTCTTCCACTCAGATCATCAAACATGCGGAAATAAAATCAAGCGATAACACATCAAATCATCATACACATTAACACAGTATGTATGGGGAAAGCTTATAGCTGAAAACCCCGCAGTTATTGTGTATATTATAATGGAGAAATCAAGTAACAAACTCAGTACAATACTCCTCACAAGTACTCAGTACTTTCTCATGAAGTTACTCACAATCTAGCTCAATTTTGAACAGGTTACTGGTTCAAAACTCATCGCCAATTGCTTTGCCTCTATTGTGTGTTTCAATGCTATGGGATGGCCTCTTTATATAGATAAACCACCAGCCTGAACTGCGCAATCCTCATGGGCTTACTCCACCTATCTGTGTGTTGCAAATAGCAACAGTATAGTCACAACTGATAGCTAACTCCACCCTTTCATCTACCTCTTTCACCGGTCTCCACTGAACTGATCATGCACTGTAGTGAACTGATGTGTTCTTGAGTTGAATAATGAGTTACTAATTAATGAATTAAATAATATTTAATTCACTCCACTCATAACTAATTGATTAGCTAGTAAAACTAATCTCAACTAGTTCAACTAAAATAAACAGAACACAACTCCACTATCTGTCTCATTAACTCCACCAAACTTCTGCCACTGAAGTCCTAACTGAAGTCAACTATGCATGATGCCATCAAACCCTTGGGAATAGCGTAATTCCTCTGTCAGATGCATGAGCCACTTCTGTAGCTCGAACTGAAGTGCTCCAAGAGAGTAAACTGAAGTTTATAGTCTAAATATTATTAAGGGTAAATAATATGTGACTTCCCTATTTTAAGGAGAGGCAGTCTAAAAATAGACTTCGACCTATAGGTCCAAAAATAGAGTCCCATCTATTTTTACCAACATGACCAATACTCCAAGAATAACATACTGCAATCCCCGGACCATGCTCCATATGTCTAAAAATAGACATAGTCTAAAAATAGATTTTGCGCCAGAATTTGCCTGCGGGCCCACTTAGTGAAGGCGACTTCATTTCACTAAGCTCCATCATCTTGCTGCATTTTCAACACTTCTTCCATCAGGACCATCCTGAGTAAGAATGTCTTTTACTACAGAATTGGGACATAGGCAATGATGTGAGAATAGAGAATATAAACTCTGAAGTCTTTAATGGCCTTTACCAATGTTAAGTCTTGTTTCTCCATAATGTTGTACTTCAAAGGGGTATCTCTAAGGGTTTTGCTAAAGAAAGCTATGGGTTGTTCAAATCCATGGTTATTTTTCTGTAGTAAAACTGCAACATTGGTGTGTTCTGAAGCAAATGAAAAAATTATGAAATCTTTCTTAAAGTCAGGACTTATTAGGACTGGAGTTTTAGTTAATGCTTGTTTGATGAAGTCAAATGACTGTTTGGCCTCAATAGTCCATTTAAGAACTGAATATTTTTTAAGCATATTATTTAATTCTCTAATTATCTCAGTTAAATTGGATATGAATCTTCTTAAAAAATTAATCTTACCTAAAAAGGTTTGTAACTCTTTGATGTTTCTTGATGGAATGATGTTAAGAATTGCTTCTATCCTAGCAGGATCTATTCCGATTCTTTCTTTAGAAATTATGTGCCCAAGTAACTTACCTTCTTCTAATCCAAATAAACTTTTCTTAGGGTTTAAAGAGATGTCAAATTCCCTGCATTTAATAAAAACTTGTCCCAGATGATCCAAGTGTTCATTATCATTTTTGGAAAACACAGTGATGTCATCTAAGTAAATTACTAAGAAATCATGTATTTCATTTTCAAAAGCTATATCCATAGCTCTTTGAAAGGTTGCCCCTGCATTTATTAGACCAAAAGACATTTTTACATACATAAAAGTGCCCCAAGGAGTAGTAAATGTTGTTTTGGCTTGATCTTATTTGTGGACTAAAATCTGGTTGTATCCTGAAAAACCATCTAAAAGTGAGATCCTAGAAGAGCCAACTACCCTTTGTAATATATGACCCATTTTAGGTAAAGGGTAATTATCTTTTAAGGACACTTTGTTTAGATTCCTAAAGTCAACACAATCTTATCTCTCCCGTTTTCTTTCCTATTGGAACTAGGTTGGAAACCCAATCAAAATATCTGATTGGTGCAATTATCTGTACATCATACATTATTTTCACTTCTTTTTCTATCAAAGACAACAAAACATGATTAATTCTTCTCAACTTTTGTTTAAAGGGCTTTTGATCTTCTTTTATTGGAATTTTATGTTGAATAATGTTGGTATCATAAGATTTGAGATCCTCATAACTCCAAGCAAAAACATCTTGATATTCCTTTAGAAGAGCAATATATTTTTCATTTTCTTGTTGAGGTAAGGTTTTGGAAAGTTTGATTATTTTGGTTTTTACTCTGTACCAATATTGCATTCTTCTATATCAGATCTAACTGGCTCCATTTTGAGTTTTCTAGCTACATAATTTGAGTAAAAAAGATCTTCTTAAGGAGTTAAACCTTTGGGTAAGAAATTATCCTTAAGATTCAATATGTCAGATTCATCATCAATTATTTCTTCAATCTCTACTTTCTCTAAGTTATCAATATCTAATTGACTAAATCTAGTTGGTTTAGCAAACTTTATTCTTTTTACATCTATATTATTTAAATCTAATTCACAATCTAAATCTTGATCTATAGTACAATCTGTAGCTATCTTACAGTTTTGGAACTCACCTTCATTGTTCATAAACTTGTAAATATGTTCATCTTGAGAAAAAAATTGTCAATATTTGAGGTTGTCTGGAATTATTGGTCTATGCTTGACTTCTGCAGTATATCTGTGATTAGGTTGGAATGATAAATTGCATGTACTAGCAAAGATTGCTAGACAGTGAGCCTGCATATTTTGCTTTCTAGGTATAGCAGCAAATTTACATTCCGATAAATCATCAGTTAAATGTAGCACAATGTCTCTGCATTGGCTTAATCTAGGATTGTAAACAAAATATACTCCATTTATTTGTTTTATGATCAACTTTGAATCTCCCATAATTAATATTATTTTGCCTCCTGAGTTCCTAATAATTTGGAGTCCTAGAATGAGGGCTTCGTACTCAGCCATATTATTGGTACATTTGAAATTGAGTCTGAAGCATGGCCTTCTGAGTGATTAGTCTTCATGTTGGTTATCCAAACTCCTGCTCCTGCTCCTAACTTATTTACTGAACCATCAAAGTCTAAATGCCATAAAGATTCATGAAAAATATTATCATTGTTTGGTGGTTTCTTTTTCTCTATTAGTTTAGTTTGGATTTCATTAGTTTCAGAGTTACATAAGATAAAACAATCAAAATCAGTCGGTGTAAAGTAAATTGGGTAATTTATAGATCTTTCTACACTACTGACCATGTACTTTATCAATGTTTCCCTATTTAACTTCTTAGGCTGACCAAAAATTGATATAGTAGCATAAGACATTGTCCAATTGTAGAGATCCCTGTAACTTTTCTCCCCATGAGTGAGATAGTAACATTCCATATTTAGGTGGGATATCAGCTACTACAATGTCCATTAATATACTCTTACCGGGATATTGAACTCGTGTTATAGACAAATCTTTGATTAAACCTAAGCATTTAACTTTACTTGAATCAAATGAAAACAAATCTTTGTAGGGCCTTGTGACTTCTAAATTCAGAGTTCCATTATAGCTTTAGGCATTAGATTATGGGAAGCTCCTGAATCTAGCATGGCATTGTGTAAAATTTGATCATGAATGGTAAGACTGATATAAAATGGAGGAACTGCACCATTTGCATGTTTTCCATTCACATCTGGGCCAAAAATCAACTCTGGCTGATCATCATTCAGATTTATGGAATATTCTCCACCATTTATGTTTAATGTTTCAGTTATGGTTGATTTATATAAGTCATGTTTTACCAATTCTGTCAGAGGAATTGGTATTTTTGGCTTTGCAATTTCTGAATGTATGTTGAATATAGGTTGTGATTTGCTTATTTGAATCAATTCTTCTTTGGTAACTGTAGTTTGTGTTGGTTTGTCTTGTTTTTCTACAGTTATGTTTTCATTTTCAATTGGTTTAACATTCTCTGTTTGAGCTTCTTGTGTTTTACTACTCCTAATTTTCTTTTCAGGGATTGTTTGTGAAACAGTAGATGTTCTTTCAGACTTGGAATTATCAGCAGGTGTTTTTGAAGTAGCAGTGTTTGGATCCACTGATTTAGGATCAACAAAGGGTATTTTAGGATCTAAATTTATTTTTTTAACAGAATTAGAAGCTTTTGTAGCAGTAGATTTCTGTGAATCTTTTGTAGCGTGAGCAACTTCATCAATAATATCAACAATTTTAGGGCTTGAGAAATTTTTAGGACTAGAAATGTTTTGGGAAGAACTAGATTTTTGCTTGTTTTTCCTTGGGAGAATTCGCAGAACTTTTGTTTTGGGAGCTTCTACTGTTTTCTTATTCTGAGTTTGAGAAGTTTTCTTGGTAGAAGACTCATTTTTTTTCTTATTTCTAAGGTTATATTGATGGTGTATTTCATTTATAGCATAATCATAACCTTGTTTAACCTTGTTAATAATCAAAGGATTCACTCGAATCTAATTTGGGTTGTTGGAGTTCAAATAATTCCTAATCTTCCTAAGTGAGAAAAATAGTATTATTATCATCTATTCCCATTATATTTATTGCATCCTCATCCTCATCATTATTCTAATAACTTTAGCATAGTTCTCTTGGAAGGGGGGCTTTATTGTCTGGTTTGGGGTTGTTTCTTTTGCTTTTCCTGAATTTGTGTTTTTCCTAAAATTTGGATTTCTGAATTGCTGTTGATTATCCCATTGAGGTCTTCTTTCTATGTTATCTAGTCTATCCATCATTCTATCTAAAGTTTTAGCTAACATGTCTATTTTTGTGTTTGAATTAGAATTTTCTTCTTTAATAGTCACTCTTCTCTCATTTCTTAATCTAGCTTTTTTGGCTAAAATGTTTACTTCTACACTAACAACATCTGTTTGCATTCTTTCTAAGGTTTCTGCATTTCTTTTCCTCAACTGATAAACCATGTTTGTGTCAAATCCATTAGGGAATTTGAGTAGGACAGAATCAGGAGTGGGTTTAATATTTGCAGGGATAGAATTGTAAACACCGTTATATCTAGTGCAGTAGTCTTAGACTGACTCATTTGGAGCTCTTCTCATGGCATCAAATTCAGACAATATCTGGAGTGGATTCTTTTTCTTTTCCCATTTATTTAAAAACAATCTATGAAACACAGCTAAATCAATTACACTACCAGCAGCAAGACCTCTAAACCACTTCTTAACTTTCCCTGTTAATGTTTGTGCAAATAACCTCATTTGAACATCTGAATCATCAATCTCATGGAGTTCAAAGAAATATGTCATTTTAGTTATGTGTTGTTTAGCTGTATAATGGGTAGTGGAATCAAACTGTGGTATCTTACTCTGATATTCTTGAGGCATGTCATGAAGCTGTTGTGGTAAGACTAGGGGAGCATACCTAGCAGCCATAGCTTGAAGTTTAGCTTGGCTAGGAGGCAAAGTAGAAGTGCTTGGGGCTGAATTGGAAGTGATAGCTGATGAACTAAAAGTTGTAGTTGAGGTGTTGGGAAATGAAATTGGAATATATGTGGAACTACTAGGGAATGAGAATGATTTGTTTGAAAAATCAAAATATGAGCTAGTGGATATAGTGGATGAAGTGAGAGGTGGAAATAGTACTCTAAGCTGTAAAGGTAATTTAGGGATAAATGGATCTATAGATGTGGTGGTACTGGAATTTATATATGATGTAGCAGCATATAGAGATGAATCTACAGCTAGTATTATGGTGGTATATAACTGTGAAACTAAAGGCTTAGTGGTATAAGCTAATAATTGAGCTAATTCAATAGCTTCATCAATATATTTAAGAATAGTAGTATTAAGTTCTTCAATTTTAGTCTGATATTCAACTTTCTTTGATTTAGGTTCTACTGTAATATTTTTCTGTTTTGTTTCCAAGAATGAAATAAAAACATGGTCTAAAACAACAGTATAAAGATCACTTTCAGATTAACTTCTAAACAAAGATGCTCAAATTTTAGATCAAAATCTATATCTTGCAAACTTACTAATTCTTGTGGTAATGAATTGACTCTTTTTAATGACACTTCAACTTCTAAATCTTCTATCTGTTTTTTCTTTTTGCTAATTCGGTCTGGGTTGTCTACTATTACAGTAGGTTTAGGATTCGGGTTAGACTTGGTATAGTAAATTTTTCTAGAAGCCATAATTACAATTTTTAATACCCACAACTTATAAAATCAATCTTAAAGTAAAAGGATGAATAAAAAGATTTTATTTAAGATTAGTTTTATGACTGAAGATTGATTAATTCCCCAGTATGGTTGCTAGTAATGTTATCACTCTAGTAATTCTAAAGTTGTGAGTTTTTTGATTTTTAGTCAAAGAGTACTAGAGGTAACCACAAACCAACTTCAAACTCTAGGATTTAGCCTTCCTAGGGTTCAGAGAGGGCTCTCTCTTTAAAATTTAACTTTGTTTTTATTTGTAAATATTAGACTAGTTATGAATGTGCAGCTTTGGTTTGGTTTTGGTAGATTTGGTGGGAAAAATCACTTGAAAGGATGGATGGTGGGAAATCTATTTGTCCATTGGAATAAGGAGTTAAAATTAAGCAAACAAGACTGGGATCAAGGCTAAAAGGTCAAATGTTTTCAGGGCAAGATAGATAACCCTTGAAGATCTTGGAAAGTTGGTTTTATGTGGTGGCATGATCGGGATAAAGGGCAATTAAGAATCCTTTGATCCAGAAAAGGAAGTAGTAGGAAGAGGTCAAACGAGAGAGGGAGAAATTAAGGGTTCCCTACACTGGAAATCAGAAGAAAACATATAAATGATAACTAGTTAAAAACATGGTGCTCTTAACCAATCCTATAGTAATACTCCTAGTTATTCATTCAGATTTAGAAAAAACATAGATGGATGCATGTAACAGAGAAATATGACAATGACAAGTAAGGAAATACTTCACTCTAAATATCTCATCACATGAATCTTGAAGTATGATGCCAATTGGTTTGATCCAGCTTGCTACTCGAAATTTGACACACAAAAAATTTCAAGTCTAACAAAAATGACTATAACAATCTCCAACAATTTTATTCCACACAAAATACTTCTAAAGATGAAGTATACATACATAGTTCTTTACAAAATATCCTAGAATGGTTCTAGGAATTATCTAAGGCAAAATAAAATATCTTTACAACAATAATAGGAACAACTGCTTAGCAAATCAGCAAGTTGTCCTATTTATCCAAAAGAAATAGAAACTGCTTTGAGGATAAGATGCAGCTGGCTGCCTTGGTGTCCTCCTTGCTGGCTTTAGATATTTAAATTTGTTTTTGGAATATGATCTGCCTTGTCTGATACTCTTTCTCTGATTCTCTTTATTCACTGATATTCTTTAAAGTCTGATACTCTTTAACCATAATAAAAAACTGTCTACTGCTGTAAAAAATCTGTTTTGACTATAAATTAGAAAACAATTTTCTCCTTCTTTCTTTTGTCTGTTTTTTATCCTTCATAATAAATCTGTGAGTGATTGCCAATCCTCATCTTTAGGAATTAAATCTATGAGATATCAGTCAATTTTGAAAAATCCTATGTTATAGTAGTTGACTTGGTTTTTTATCTCTTTCTATCTGTAATATGGGAACTAATATGAAGACACTGATATTGAATATTAGAATTGATGTTAAGATCCATAGGAGACAAACTGTGGTCAATGAATGAAAATTCTGTTAAAATAGCAAGATGAAGATAGGGAGAATCCTCTTATGATCTTGAAACTCATGAGTTGAATTATGACACACAGATGTTGAAAATGTACTGGTTATACATAATATAATACAGTAGTTTTTTTCTTTCTGAAGAACCAAAAAAAATAAAATAAAAAATAATAATAATAATAATAATAATTCTGTGAGTGATTGCCAATCCTCATCTTTAGGAATTTGTATTTTCTTCAGCTTCAGTGTATCTGGAAAAATTTGACTTGATGACAAACAAGTGCTTTATCTCATGTTGCAAATAGAATAAGTCTTCAAAGCTTTTGAGTAAGACTTTTCCAGTTGGAATACCTTGTCCTTGTGGTTTATTTACCTGTTCTTTTGCAAACTCTCTAAAATTTCTTATCATAGTCATTTTGAGGCATCAATTTATCATTAATGACCATAATGTCAGGCAGTTCTTTTTGCCTCAAATTTGTAAACTTGACCATAACCCTGGTTATGACAATATTCATACTCTCACACTTTTCTTCTAGTTGCCTCATCAGATTCTTCTTTGTAGTAACTTTCCTAATTTCTAGGATAGTTTCAGTCCTATCAGTAATCTTGAGTTTTTCTAACTCCTGTCTGTTTTTATTGTTGAGGAATGTGATCAACTTTAAAGCTTGTTCTGGTTTATCAGCTAGTTCACTCTGAGTCTTTTGAATTTCTGCTTGGGATTTTAGTAATAACTCTCTCTGTTAAAAAATTACTTGAATTGAAGGCCATACATCATGGATGGCTTCAATGACATTGTTCCAAAGATGGTTTTTGATATATGATAATTGTTCCTTCAATGTCAATTCCTTCTGCAATTTCTTCAACTCTTCATTCAGTCTGATGGCATTTTGTTCATGTCTTTGCATTTATCTGAGCCAATTTATTTGACTTCTCAAGATTCTCTATTACCTGTTTCAATCTACTGATTTCATTTGTCTTTAGAGACATTTCCTCCATAGCTTTCACCAGTTTGCTGGCTTCATTTGTGTGGTGAACTGCTGTTGTAGATGATTCAGTAGCCGAGGTTATGGAAGAAGTTATTGGCACTGCAGTAGCCAGTGGTTCTTTGGGTGCCAACTTTTCAGCTAAAGTTGAAGGCACTGTTGTAGTGATTACAGGAATAACTGTAGGAATCTCTGGTTCTTTCACTGTTTCCTTTTCATGGACAAGTTTTTCCATCTAAATCTCCATCTCCTTAATCTGTCCTGTGAGTTGAAAGATGATGTTCATCATGTTATCTTTGTCATTTTGTTCCTGTATGATTTCTTTTGTTTGAGGATGTTCACTTTGAGGAAGTTTGAGTTGTTTCCTCAAAGTTGCTTTATTTTCATTTTTCTTCTTCACCAATAACTCTGCTGCTTTGATATTAGTAGGATCATATCCCACTTGCAAAACTAGTTCTTTTAAGGCTTTTATCCTTAGATCCTTAGCATACAATGAGGCTTTGTCCATCTTCATCTGATCTTGCATGTTGGAGATGGTGTTTTGGAGTCTTTGAGCACTCATGGCTTTATTTGTGACAATAGAGTATAGCAATTCTGAGGTCTGTCTATGGAACTCAATTTGATCAAGAGCATGGATCTTATCTGTCTAGATTTCCAAATCAACTTTCTTATAATCTACCACTGTCTTAGGAGATTTGACTGTGGGTTGTAACACTGACATTATTAACTTTTGATTTGAATAATCAAATGCAAAAAGGAGCCTGTTTTGCACACTTGGAGTTTGTTTGAGATATTGTGAATAAATATTGTTTTTTATCTCCTCACTCTCCAGCTTGATTTGTTTATATTTTTCTTTGATATCCAGATCTTTTTCCTCAGATGCCTGTGAGGAAGAGTCTTCCATACTTTGTTGTCTTTCCATCAACTGTGTATCTTCATTGTTGACTTGTTCTTCATTTTGATTCTTTGTGGCTGGCTCATTGATGATCACAGTAGCAACATCTGTTTCTAGCAATTTAGTTTTGGTATCTATAAGCTTTGTTTCTTCCACATCAATTGTTACTTTTTCTTTACCTGCTGAATCTAACTTGGGCCTTTTGTTATATATGAGCTTGAACTTAGTTTCAGTTGTAGTTTCTGCCACATAGACTCCTTCTTCCCTTACTCTCTTAGTGGACTTTTCTAGCTAATTTGCAGTCTCTAAAGTATGACTAGTATTGCTTTTGTTTACCGCATCTATTAAGGTGTTTTCAGTCCACTTAATCTGATTTGCAAATTTTTATATTTATGGTTTTGCTTCATGGATGAAGGGTGTTAACTTGCATTTAACCCTTAGCTTACTCAAGATCCCTTGTGGATCATAATTCCAATAAAAACTTTCTTCCAATTTGAATTCCAATAACTACTTTGCTGCTTCTTTCTCCGCATCTTTGTGATTGCAGATGAATGGCCCTATTTGATTCTTTAGTTTGAGTTGAGTTTCTTTTTAGCTGCCACGAAATTTATGGAATCAGAGTTTAGGATCTGCCTGATATACTCCAAGGCAAAGATCTTCATTGAAGGATGTTTGGGTAATTTGTAAGGTAACCAATTTGACCCAAAGACTCTGATCTCAGTATATTTTTCATATAAATACCAACCACCAACCTTATTCTGCTCTGACAAATGCAATATCTTTTTCATTTTTTCATTTATTCTTGGCTGCTCTGTTTTTGTTAACATTGTAATCATTGGATGTAGGAATAACTCTGAAAATTCTGAATAAGTGAAATCTGTACATTCCTTTCTGAGCAAAGATGTCCAGAAAATGAGAGATAGTCTATGTCAAGCTTTTGGAAAGTAACTGTAAAATTATTTGATTGGAAGTATAAAAACATATGAAAAAGGAAAGAAGTATATATGAACACTCCCTCAATTTGCAAATTGGTCAATTGATAATGAATATGATCTGCAATGAAACCAACGTAATCAAAGATTACTGGTGGTGTTTGACCTAGGGAGAAAGTGGATAAGAATCCCAAGATGGACTCATCTGTGTGTTCATCAGTAAAATATCCTAGGATGAAGGAAAGCATGAAAATCACATGTCTTGAACCTTCAGGGAATTTAGCAATAGAATATGGGGAATTTAGCTTAGGAATTTCAACATGCAAAGGCATAAATGTTTGAAAAGTCATGAATCTCTTAGGAAAATCTAGGCCAATATACAACTTGGTGAGGGCCTCTATAGATAAAGGGACTGATTGGGGGTCAGGCTGAACCTGTAGCATTTGGTTAATTGATTCTGCAGTAATGGTAAAAAGCACTTCTTTATTGGCGTTTATAATGGCTCTTTTCTCAGGCATATAATGTTGTTGACATAACCTAATGACTTCCTGGCATGGGTGAGTTAAAAGGACAACATATTTGGGCAAGTGGGATTCCCAAATATGGACTTCTTCTTCATTATCTAAAGACTTCTCATAGCACCAGTTATGAATATCTAGTAGGTTAAATTCTACAATGGGATCTGCTATCTTGTAATCAACATCAGCCAATGGAATATGTTCGATGTCTCTGACTAGGGGTTGTAAAGGATTGACAACAATAGCAGTATTAGAAGTCATGGCAGGGGTTGGTTTAGGCACTTTGGAAGCTTTAGGTTTGCTAGAGCTATGCTTTTTAGGCATTTTGGGCTACTTCTACAAGTTTAGACAGTTTGCAGAAGTAATTTTACTTTTAGCAGAGGTTTCTTGGATAAATATGCAAAGTATGGTCTCTTATTTGGGCTTTCTTTCCAATTAGGTCTGTAAAAGAGCTTTACAGGCTTTTGACTCGCTTAAAACAATAAACAAGGGTTTTGTGAGTCTTTTTAATGAGAAATTGGGTTAAAAAGTCTGTTGAAATTAGGCAAAGAGGTTTGGGATACCTTCAGAGGTTTTTTGGCTTAATTCAAGGCTTATAATAGTTCATCAAACTGTGAAAACTCACAAATTTCCTCAAAAATTGTGTGCAGTGGTTTAAAACAGGGTTTTTGGAAAAAAATTGATAGGTTTTGGCCTGTTTTTGGACTATTTTGATGGACTTCTTTTGATATTTATGGATCTATGAATGAAATTTGTCTTTTAAAAGGCTTTTAAAATTAATTGCTGGCTCAAATCTCAGAGAAATACCTTCTGTATGTAGGTATTTGGGCTTCGGAACAGTTTCAGAGGTTTTTGAATGAGTTGATAATTTCTGTAGATTTTTTGGAGCAATGTAAAGCTCCTCGACAGTCTTCAATGGTCACAGGGTAAATTTTGTAGGCTTTTGTGCATAGAAATGGCGAAAAAAAGATGTTTTTACAGTCGGGAGGCTTCGTGTAGGGTTAACGCGCAGAAGAATAAGAAATGTATGCATTTTCGTAAGTTTATTAAACATTTTGGTTACACTTAACTCTGCATTGAATGATAGTCACATTGGGCGGGAGAGATGGTTTCAGACTCGGAGGATCAAAACCGTCGATGGTTATTGCACGACATTTACGGTGGTAGGTGGTTACGGGGCTAACCCACGCGATCCAACGAGAGATGGGCACGTGGAGGAGAGATAAAGTTCTAATACTGCCCATTTCGCGCATAAATGGAACGGGGGTGATCGCGCAATTTTTCTACGTGATATTGGATTTTAGTCGTCAGATTTGGGGTTCGTTTGCGAACGGCCCAGATTGACTAGTGGAGTTGCATTAGAAAGGAGTGGGGCCGAGGTATCATATGCGAGGATGGGTTTAAACTTTATGAAAAGGTGTTTAAACAAAGTTTTTTAAACCTTAGGCTTTATATAATATGTGGCAGGGGCTTAAGGTTTTTTGTTATATTAAAACATTTATACAATGTTTCAATCAATGTATCAGAGCGTTTGTTATATAGTTTTATCAAATGTAATTAACACTTGTTTAAACTACATGGGGCGGGATATTTGTGCTATAGATATGTTTAGACCAATGGGATAATTAGTCAGGGTTTTATATTTGCGCACATGGGATATAAAACATTGGTCTAAACTTAAAATAAAGGGTTTGGAGTGTTATTTAAAATAAAGGGTTTTAATAATATACGGGTGAGAATAGTTAGGGATTTAATAAAAATAAATTAGGTGTAAATATGAAAAAATGGATAGTGTAATGGACATAAAATACATGTTAACTCTAAGTAAAGTGCCAAAAATAAAGCATTGCTTTATCTTTATTATATTTCACACTTTAACTTGGGATACACTTTTAACTTAGGATAAAATGTATTTTGAGGGGTTATGAATGATTTTTGAAAGGGAATGAAATTAGCTATTTAGGGTTTAGCTTTTACTAAGTAAAAATGACTTTTTTACTTAGGAAAAGGGATTGTAAGTTATGAATGAAGGGTAAATGTTGATGAATATGAGTCTAGTGTGGGAATTCGATATTTTTAACTAATCAGTCATCGAGCCTTGAGTCCAGTCCCAACAAAAGTCAGAGAAATGCTCTGAGCCTTTTTGACTGATAATTTAGAATACTGAATATTTATAGGAAAGGGGAAATTAGTAATTTTGCCCAATGATGCTTTATTACATGATTGTTCAACTGCTTTCCACCTACCCATCTTTATTTCTAACATTTTTACTTCATTTCCATGGGTGCATTTAGACTTGCAACCCTAAAACATTTTTCTTTCAAAGCATAAGACTATCTAAGTCTATATTTTATCCGAGGGCTCAGATTAAATTGTTGAGCTCCTCATTATTCTCTACCTATCTACTGATTTGTCAAGTTTAAACTGTTTGCCAAATCTTTATTCTCTATCTAAAACATGAAATTGAAAGCATGACAAGTTTAAGATTAAACTGTTTAACTGATCATGGATTATGGCATTTATTGACACTCTGCACATAATCATTATTCTTGCAGAAAAAGTAAAGTAGTAGCATTTGGACTTGCTCACTTTCAGGTCTTATTTTATCTCTTTTTTCTTTTGGGGTCTATCTTTTTCTAAGTCCTTTGATTTTTCTTTTAGGACTTTTTACCCTCTTTTTGGCTTTTTTATTATTTTTTATTTTTTTCAAAATATGAGAAAACAACTTGCAGAAAGCAAGGTATGTACATATTTACAAGACTATCATAGTCAATTCAAAATTTATGAACCCTATTATTATAGGACTCTAACAATGTGAACTGTAATCCACCATTCTGCTCTTCATCTTTGACCTTCTATTTCCTGCAAACATACCATGTTAGATAAACCAAATAGAAGACATAATCAAAATCACACCTCAGTGTATCTCAGGGGAGGCTATCACATCTGCACAAATCAATCCAGATTAGCACGATATAGATATAGTAATATCAACACATATCAACATCACAATGCATGCATGATAATAATACAAAACTCCAACAATAACTGCATGCAATATAACCATAACTATTTGCATGTACCCTGAGGTCAATACTGTAAACCTCACTTTAATACCATTCTGTAACATTGGTACCGGAGAAAGGTTTATAGGGAACGAAACTGATCTGATACCACCCTGTAACCACCCCATCCTACATTTACCTGCTTTTACAAGCTCTCCAAGTAAACATGAGTTGAGAGTTACTATGACATGATCCAACTTCCAAGTTCCAATTATGGAAGTGGGGTCTACTAACCGAAAACATACTGCCACCTCCCAGGAGCACCACATCACCCAGATAACAGACAACATATGTTGATGAGATTGTCCTCTACTAGAATTTTTTTTTCTCATGCTTCACACCCCAATTGTAGGCATGCCAAGCTATGCATGTGGTTGGAAGGCTCCAGTGGCATGCAGATGCCTTCCTCCATGTGGTTGCAACCGAAATTTTCCAATTCATAGGGTGCGATTGACAACCCATATCTGGATTTTCAAGGCTAGCTACATATCAACTACCCAAAATAATCTAGAACTTCCCAGAACTATGTCTAAGATGATAATAAGTATGTACAATGGATGTCAAGGCTAGAACTTGCTCAAGACTTGTCAAACACATGGTAAACATAGTAACTACAGGTCATGAATGCATATTTGATCATGAACTTTTGAACTTCATCAGCGAATCATCAAGAAGGTCCAATGCCCTCTCAAGCTAGCTGCAACAACACTTGCTAGCCCATGCATACATTAACCATTCAATAACTTATTAAATCATGAACAAGATCTAATGCAAGAGGACCTCATTCAACCATGTATGTAACCAACATATAACCAAAATAAAATCCATGACAAACCAACCATAAGATCAACATAATAACTAGTACATGTGCTCATTGATCACAATAGGAAAATAACTCATATTATTCATATGCAAATCCAACCAAGTTAGGGACTTCCACGCACCACTTGACCATAGATTGGGTTGAACCAATCTTTCTTTCATCCAATTACCCCTGTGCCATATTCCAAGTATGAATGTGCGATCATATGGGTTAAACCAAAATAGAACCAACCAGGGTTTCTAGAGGCCAAACTACCTCAACCTCAACCACAGTGATTTCACCTAAATCGGTCCAGAAATTACTAATACCAAAACAAGCTTGGATGCCTCCAACTTCCTTGACTAGCTCCAGACGAATTTTCGTGTCTCCACCCATCCGTCAAGAGTTCCAGGAGAAAGCCCATCTCCACCCTTGACTCTTGGGAATTTTCCTAAAACCACCTCAACAAGGATCCAAGTCTACAAATCATCCAAAGCTTAATCGAAATAGAGAACCCACTACATCATGGCTATCTAGGAAAAGGCAAGGCAAGGTTGAAACCATTGTCAATCTAGACAAATCCAATGCCAATGAAAACAAAGTAACCAAATACCTACATGCATGTATCATGCATTCACATCTCAACAAAGAAATCACACATGCAACCTGTTACTTGCAATTTACTCCCTTTGTAGTTGTTGATCCACCCTTCTTTTTCACTGCCCACTGATTCCTTTGCTTGCTTGATTAATTCTCTCCAAGTCCAAGTGAATGCTAGAATGCTCCAAGAATGCTCTAAGTGTGTAAGGGTGTGGAAGAGAGCTAGAATGATCAAGAGTTGAGCCAAAAACTATTCAAAAGTTATCAATTGTTTCTCTGATGTCTTTTTATCATTAATGCCTCATGTCTCTTCTTGTCCTTTTTCCTTTTTATTTCGTTTTCCTTCATATTCTCTCTAATTTCCCTTGCATGCATATTTGTGCCTCTTCACCTTCCTTTTCTCCTATTTTTCTTTATTTTCTTAATCAAATGCCATTTATTTCCTCTTGCTTTTGCCAATTTCCATAGCCCTTAATATACCACAAGCGATGCCCTCTATAATGTTTTCCTACCATTCAACTTGGAATACATGTCCTATGACCTTGGTCTTATTTTATTTACATGGAAAATCAACCAAGGGTTGTTGCATTCCACTTGGGATTTGGTATAATTTCTTGAGAGAGCATGGAGTAGGATTCTATTGCACTGTGAAGAAAGAGAACATGGAAGTTTGTACAATTAGTTGCGAAGTGTTTTGGCTCCTTAAAATCTTTGATGGTCTATCTGATGACATGCTATTATGATATTTTGTGTTGATCAAAGTTATTTGAAGAATGTCAGAGATCCAATAAGGTCGAAGCACATTATGATTTGTGACATGATGGAGCCATGAAGCTACTAGTATATCTCCACCGACGAACAAATAGTGAACGCATTGATAATGTCCCTTCCTAAGGGAAATGATGAGTATTTTTACAAGCTTGTGCTTGTGGATATCTCCTCCCTGGTTGAGAGGGAGTGAGGATGGACGCCGTGTTCTCCATGTGTCATGTACTATGGCTAGGACTAACCGCCGTAAGTCTAGTACATGAACACACGTAGGGAGAATGGGGAATTGGATAAGCATCAAGCACGTACATTTTGGAGTCATGTATCGTGGTTGATTAGAATTAACATCCTAAGTCAAATACATGGACTTGGTAAAGAATGGTTTAGTGGATGAACTTTTCCTTAGGATTAGGAAATGGTCCTGTGAGGACATACCTTCAAAACACCTAGGTGGGGTATGTGCCTTGAGAGATGATGGTGTCCAAATTAATGCCTCCCAACATTGTGCTCTGATCTAGTGGAAAGATAGAGCTTACTTGTCAAGACCTTGGTAGTTTGACAATGCTGGTTATTGATGTAATCATCATTCATGCTTATCGATCTGGATCCTTTCTTATATGGATATTTCAACTTGAGAATATCTTGTTGAGTCATTATGAATACCTCCCTAGTTAAGAGGGAGTGTTGAAGTTGTAACTAGAGTCAGTCTTCATAATGTAAATATCATTTATATATACTTATTATAGTTTATATTCATATTTATTATATTTTTGGTCAAAGCATGTTCTTCATGCTTATAAAAGTAAAAAAGAATTTATCTTGAGTCAAAAGAAAATGTATTTGACTCATGTCCCATTTGGACATTTGTAAGAAAAGAATAATGATTTTCATTTGTAAGAAAAGAATAATGATTTTTATGTCGAGTCATTAGTCCACAAAATGTCAAGTCGACCCTCCTTGGAACAAGTCTACTTGGCCCTCTAGAGTGACACCTATTCAACCCTCCTATAAATGGTATATAAGAGGCAGTTTGACCCACTCGAAAGATCATCCAATAACACAACAAGAAGCATATTTGAACCTAGCGAAGGAGAAGGAAAAGTAAAAGGAGAGAGAAACTCAAGCTATATTCGACCCTCCTAGACAACTGTATATAAGAGGCAATTCGACTCACTTGAAAGATCATCCATCACACAACAAGAAGCATATTTGAACCTAGCGAAGGAGAAGGAAAAGTAAAAGGAGAGAGAAACTCAAGCTATATTCGACCCTCCTAGACCACTGTATATAAGAGGCAATTCGACTCACTTGAAAGATCATCCATCACACAACAAGAAGCATATTTGAACCTAGCGAAGGAGAAGGACTAGTAAAAGGAGAGAGAAATTCAAGCTAAAAACAAGAAGAATATCCCTTTCATTGATCGAATTTCTGATCCTGACAGCTTGCACGTGTGAGGACATAATTTTGTGAACAAACCAAAATTTTTTGTGCTACTGCAGGCCCAAAATTTTAGGATTGAAATTTTAGGATGACTACAATTAGACAAGGTTTAACTTGCGCTGACTTTGACTCTTGGAGGTGACTTGGAGGAGGGCTGGATTTGGCATTTTGGTGGCAGTCTTCGTCTTGGATATCTCATTTTGATCTGATTCTATAAGAGAACGATTGTTGGGTTTTCCCCTTGTGGGGTTTTGCGCTGGTCTGTAGCCTAATTTTTGGTGTTTCTTGTCTCCTTATGTTCCTGGAATATTGAACATTTGTATAGTTGCTTGATGAAGAAGACATAAGAAATAATAAAGAAGAAATCTAACATTCACAAGTAATTATCAAGAAGAAGAATCAAGCCTAATGTTCACTATACTTGGTTTCTCAACATCCACAAGTGCTCATAATTTCCTCATGGGAGAAATTCTCAACTTCCTTATCTTTATCTCTAGAAATATTGGATTTTGCTTGAAAAGCTTGCTCTGGATATTTTCGAACAGATCTATTCACCCTTTGCTCATGAGATTGAAGAGATCCCATAAGCTCATTCACAGACAACTGAGTTAAATCTTTAGACTCTTCAACAGCAACAACAATACCATCAAATTTTGCAGGAAGACTTCTTAATTAAAATTCAACAATTTTTTGATCTCTTAAATCTTCTCCTTAAGATTCTAATTTGATTCATTATTCCCATAACTCTAGTGAAAAAATCTTGTATAGAATCAAAATTTTGCATGTAAAGAGTTTCAAATTCTGCTCCGAGATATTACAGTTTAACAACTTTTACCTTATCTGTTCCTTGATATGCTTGCTGTAGCACACCCATGCCTCCTTTGATTTTGTTGCTGTAATAAGTCCTCGAAAAATGGAATCATGTAATGCTTGTTGGATGAAAAAAAGAACTCTTTAGTCCTTTATTCGATTTTCCATCAACTGTTCTTTGGACTTGGGTCCAACCTGCAAGAGCTTGAGCATCTGCTGGTTTTGTGTAACCATTTTCCACCAAATCCCACAAATCTTGTGAAAGAAACAATGTCTTCATTTTAATGCTCCAAAAACTATAATTCTCAGCTTTAAAGATTGGTAGTTGAGGCTGAGAAATATTAAGACCACTATTGTTGTTAGCCATTTGTTTAAACTCTCTAGCACTCACGTCAAACAAGCTTTACAAACAATTAAATGTTTCCCACTAATGGAATATGGCTCTGATACCAAAATGTAGAAAATTATGAGACAAACACAGTTAGAAAAACACAAGCAATACAAACATCGAACCCAAAAACATCAAAGATATCAATGCGTGAGAATCTTTGTTCTCCTTCTTATTCATCTACATAGAACAATCAAAATATTTGTATATAGCTTTAAGATTTTTACAACCATGGAAATTGCCTTCATATTTCTTCTACAACTATGGACATTGCCTTCACATTTCTACAAATATGGAAATTGATACTAACTTTACTTCCAATTAATTCGCTGAAACTAATTCTGACTTCCTACTGATCTTCTGAACCATAATTTATTCTGAGAGAACTCAAAATTTGCTGACACCTGACACTCAATTAAGCATTATCTTCAACAGAAATTGCCAAATGTTTCATGTGTAAATCTCCAAACAAATTTGGATGCTCATCAAAAAGTTCTTCATACAACCTTTGTTGAAACCAAAATATATTGGTTAGCTATTTTTTTTGCAAGTACCAAATGTGAGGTGAAATTTAAAACCATATCCATATTAGATAGGTAGTAAAATATGACAACGATATTAGTGAGTCTCGACTCTCAACAGGTTAATTATCATCAAATATCAAAATCAAAGAAGGGAAAAGAGTGACAGACAAGACATCGATTACCATAACGGTTTTTCCATGCTAAATGCACTTTCAGGGGAACAATATCCACTGATATCTACCTTCATGCAATGCATGATTTATGGAATCTAGAATTTTATCTGGCATAATAAAGTTGCCAATCTGGTTCTGCAAAGCAAGTCAAAAGGAATGATTTTCATTTTAGCTATTTTATCGCAATAACCAAAACTGAGGTGAAATTGAAAACCATACCTATATTAGATAGGAAGTAAAATAATATGGTAAGGATATTAGTGAGTCTTGACAAAAGATGATATCAGAGGTCAAAATTAAAGTGGGGAAATGAGGAAGTAAAATAATATGGTGATGATATTAGTGAATCTTGACAAAAGATAATATCACAGGTCAAAATTACAGCAGGGAAAAGAGTGACAAACAAAACATCGATTACCATAGTCGTTCTTTCAGAATGCACTTTTAGGGAACAATATCCATTTGATATGTACCTTTATGCAATGCATGATTTGTGGAATCTAGAATTTGATGTGGCAAAATAAAGTTGCCAATCTGGTTCTGCAAAGCAAGTCAAAAGGGATGATTTTCCTTTTGTTATAAAATAAATTAAAAAGGATGATTTCCCTTGAGCTTCAAGGCAAATTTATTTTAGTCTTTCTATGAGAGTCGTGGTTTAGTTGCAAAGAAGCATGCTTTGTCCTCATCAATGATTTGATATAATTCAATTTTAAAGCACTCTGTGGAACGATTAAAAGTTAGAATACCCATGCCAAATAGCTGTACCATTCCTGACTACAACTGAAATGGTTGACAATTATTCAAATTTGTTGGAATTTCTGCTTTATTCCAAACAAACAGGGAGAACAAAAGGTTCTCCTCTACAACACAGAGATTTGAAAAAAATTCTTGCTGCTGATGGACAGAGATGGCATAAAATACTTCTATTTCATTAACATAACAAGTATTACAAAATGGTGCTTTTCTTCCTCTATCAGAGGGATTACAAAAATTGCTTATGTCTGCTTCAACACGCAGTGCTTACAGAATAAAACTCTCTCTGCCTTTTTCAAAATGCACATACAGTGCTTACAGGTCTTTTTCTGTTTTGCCTTCAGGCACAGAATACACACTCTCTCTGCATATATGCCTTTGGGCTTTTTCTATTTATACGGCGCAGCATTAAAAAAATAAAAACTATTTGATATATATATTATAAACTTAATAAGTTTATAATATATATTATACTCCGTGTATGAAATTATAACCAAAGTCAAAAGACTTTTGGTCGCGTGATAACAAAACAAAATATTGCAATATAAAACATTACAATAAGGTTTGGAAACTTTAATACTTCCGCCGGGACATAAGACTTTAACCAAAGTTCAATAAACCTTTAGACTCGAACTTCAAACAAAAGCTAAACTCTAAGTTGCACGAAACGGGGAAACAGAAACGAGTTTCCGAAACGGGAAGCGAAGCGAAACGCGACCTCCCCAAATTTTGGAAACGGGGAAACGTGGTATATATATATATATATATATATATATATAATTTAACTTTATATTAGAATTTAGGACATTTAAGAAATATTATGTGAAATCATAAAAGTTTAAAACATACATGATACATGATAAATTCAAAGCATAAACTATTACAAGTTACAACACATTTACTCATGAATGATAACAGACACAATGGAAATAACAATCTCGGAATATTGGATTGGTGCTCTTGATTAAATATGAGTTCCATACCCTAATACATGACAAAATACGATGGAAACATTGCAATCACCCAACCCTGAAATCCTGAAAAACTGATAAGTCTGCTGGATTTTGAATGAGATCTAAAATTCTACTTTTTCCATATGAAATCCAATGAGGTCGAAACCACTCTCAAACATCCTGAGTCATTTCATGGTAATGTTAAAAATTTAAGTAAAAGGATGAAAATGAAGATTAAAGAGAATGTCACTTTTACTTTTAAGGAACATTGCAAACATTTTAAACGCGTTTTTCTCAGCCGTGCTGGCACGCGGCTTCTCGTTGCTCGCCGCGTGCGAGTCAGGCGGGGGAGTGACGTTTTCTCGCAACCCGACAACCGTATTGCAAACTTTTCGAACAAACGAGCCCCTACGTTATGTCTCAAACCAATGCGAACGTTCTATTGGCCGGTGGCCGGGGCCCGCCGAACTCAAAGGTTTTAAGGAGCCGGATTTCAATATCAAAACCACGTAACAAAAGGTGATAGTGACGCTGTCTCAAAAATGAACGTTAAAACAACGCACGGTCGAACGGGTGAGCGCGTGACCCCACCACCTGCCGATCGCGCCTGTGTGGGTGTAGAGCCCTTACACTTACGCTAGTGACATGCGATATGCGCTCGTGCGCTATGCCCGCATTGGCGCACGGGCAGCTGGGACGATCCAATGTCGCAGCGACTGGCTAAGGTTTTACGTGCGGGCGGCGCCGGGGGACCACATCACATCGCAAGCGAGATTGCGGGACTAATGATTTCGCGGAGAGGAAAGCAATGAGCGAAGTTCCGATGTGCACTGATTGGTCCACGTGCTAGCTGAGCTGGCAGTGGGACCCAGTAAATTCAAAAACAAAAGACTTGGCGTGTAAACAAAAATTCCCGTTTGTTGTTTGGTGAGGGCTTTTACGCCCGATAAGGCTGTTGCGTGGTTAAAACCATAAAACCTTCAATTTCTTTGCAATGGTGGCTGCGGCCCATAAACAATAAATTCATCCTTACAGTTTCTCCATACCTCTGTTAAATGCACAGTGGTGTGCACTTAACCCATTTTTCCCCTGTTGTACTCCATTTCTCCTGCATGGGGTTTTGCAGGTGACTTTAATATTTTCAACAAAATTTAGGTGTGTTATTAGATAGACTTATATATGCATTTCCATTGATTGGTTGCAAAAATGATCATTGAGTGTTGTGAATGTAAAATGACAATCGACTTGTTGGATATGTCGAGAGAAAGTTTCCAAAAAACGAACAAAAAAGATAAAGAAATAACATGTGATAGTTCCATTTGGTTGTCTAATCATGGGGTGTTCACTTGGTGAACCTATGACATAACATGCACAATCATGGGATAATTCCAGTAGATATTGATGAATATCTCCTAATATCCTTTTCTTGAACCCCCTTACAATACATATTTTTAATAAAAGAAGTCCCAACTTTTACTAGATGCCCTTTTTACACTCCCATACCTATTAACCCCCTACCCCCCACCAAAACCAATACCTCTAGTCTCCAAATACCTGTAATATATTCACTTTATTTTTTATAAATTAAAAACCTCCTTTAATAATGGATGTGATAAAATATTAGTTAACAAGGAAAGGTCCCCATGTATCTAATGATAAGTTGAAAGCTTACCCTGCAAAATTTCATGTTCCAACCCCTAGTGAGTCTGCAAGAAGAAGCCAAGTGATCGGTCCAATGCATTGTCTTCTAATGATAAGTTGAAAACTTACCCTACAAAATCCCAAGTTCAATCTCCTAGTGGGTGTGCTGGGGAATCCAGGTGGTGTAAATCCTGGGCCAGAGATAAAGGTGTCTTCATATGAAGATCTTTAAGATACAAATAATTCCTTCAAAAGGTCTAAAAAAGATAGACAATAGAATCTCTAAAGTCACTCTAATGTATTGTAAAAACTGTTTTACCCAAGGTTAGAATCTTCAAATATCATTCATCAATAAAGTAGAGGTGTTTAACACTTTTTTCATCGATCTTGGTTGTTTTATGGTCAGTCAGTTTACGGGAATCAGTGTCACAACCTTCCATGCTACTATCAAGCAAATTATTTAGACTACCTTGTATCTTTAAGACATCATTCTCTCTTACTTTTCCCGAAGGCTCATCTTCTGGATGCACGGGATTTACTCCATGACGAGGTTGTGAAGATTCCACATTGATAACATAAGAAAACAATGTTGACTCCCTTGTCTTCCATAGACTTGAAGGAATGCAGTCATAATACGAGGAAGAAAAAGTGTTCCCCGGAATTTTCCAGAGTGCGCGAGCCACAACTTCTGCTAGATCTGCCATTACTCTGTCAGCAACCTCATACTCATACACATCGTCATTCAGGATGCCATTGCCATTGGTATATATGACTGCTGAAAGGAAAAAACAACGGCCAGTCTCTATGTCAAATATGTACCTGTCATTCCAAGAATAAATTTTTGAAGTATAATCAGGAAACAAACAAAATTTTGTCACCTTGTGCCAGTTTCCATTAAAAATAATTCGCAAAAAGCAATCTTACGCATTGTCAATAGAAAATCCATAAGCACGTCCAACTTTGTTATATACGCGAAGGGCTCCCTTGGGTCGCACACGTGAGAGGCCTGGCAGAAAAAACTGCAAACAAAGTTGGGACTCCATGTTTACCTTACCAAAATGAGATATCCATTGATTCGTATATCAAGTCTAGCACAAGCATATGGAGGGCAAAATACCTGTGCATGTCTCTATGTATCTATATACCTATCTATGTAACAAAGAAATTTGACCTTGCTTTAATTAAAGATAAGGTGTATCCCACTATAGGAAGTACATTTTATAAGAGCTTTTTTATATTTCCATAAATCCTGTTTTAGCCCAAAGATAAGGTGTATCCCACTATAGGAAGTACATTTTATAAGAGCTTTTTTATATTTCCATAAATCCTGTTCAGAAAAAATTAGATTTTGTGAGTTCTCATGATAAGCTCCACTTTTTTACAAGTTTTTGCCTGCATTTTCCAAGTAATTTTCAAATCCTACCTGTGTTGTCTAAAAAATTATAGAAATTTTACCACTCCACTAACATGTTTGACAAACATTTACTATCTGTTTAGATGTACCACTCTGAACCATCCGCAAATAGTTCAGCTGTTCTTTGTAATTCTAGACAATTAAAAAGGATAAGAAAATATAAATTAAATGTAAGCCAGACAATAAGCATAAAGATACTAGCTAGAATGTCAATAGTCACTGGTTACAATAATCCACAGATCCTACTGTATTTACTCTTGAGTGGAAAATTAAGATAATTCATTCAAATAGCAAGTGTATGTACTATGTACCTATACATAATATATGTTCCCAAAAACATTGCAATATACCTTGCAGTAGTCATCAGCATATTCAGATTCTAGGAATTTCGGATTGCAAGAGTCCTTTGGGTACTGACACATAGCCTCCTTAAGCATTGCTCGAAAGCTTTCTTCAATCTCAATTGGTTTTCCTTGTAGCTTCACAAAACAACATATTTCTATATGAAGCTGGTAAACATAAGAGTGGCACATTTTTTATATAATCATCCAGTACTCTACATAAAACAGCAAATGTTTTGGGTAGAGAAATAATATAATTTTCTACTAGTGTCACAACTCAAAAGTAAAACAATCTTTTGCAGAGTTTGTATCCAACATATCACTAATCACAAAAAAAACCAGAAATTATCAGAAATATACCAATCTCTCACCTCTATATCATATCGAACAAGTTTCACCAATAGGTTCTGCAAGTCGAGCAGGTTCATGCAGTTCTTCTCTGAAAAATCCATTGATTCTTTGATCTGTATAGTCAATATCTTTATAAGGAAACATGTGTAATTTTCTAAAACATTCTAGGTGTCACCAGAAGCCTCTCAAACGAACAAGATATATAAATCTAAGTGTTACATCCAAGGACAGGCACAATCACATCATAATTCCTAATTGTCTCATTGCAGCAAAGGTAAGGAAATTCAAGGTCTTCATTCTAACCAGTTGTCCATTTTCAGTTATGTACGCATCACCAACATGCATTCCATGTGAAGCAACAACATCAGGAATTGGCAGTTTGCTTTTCTTGGGAGGAAGAACTGCTGTAGTTCCATTCAAGTCCAACAAAAGGGGCTCACATGTTCTGTTTTGTTCCCCTGACAAGTGTATAGAAAAGCGGTGAAATATTCTTGTGCTTTGCAGCCCTAGACTCCACCTTGAACACGAATGCAGAATGTTGAGAAACCAGATCAGACATTACAATTCCAATGTAATTTTACTTTAGTTTAAAAGCCAATCTTGCATTTTATGAAGACTTACATTGCTTGATTTAGAGAACGGTGCCCCACCAATGCGTACAAACGATCAAAGGCTCTATTGTCAGAAACCTATTTAACAATTTTGGATATGTGAATGACAATATATATATATATCAAATTAAAAACTTGATTAAGTTTCATTACTTCACTTAAAGCAAACAAGAAATATAGAAACACCACATGTATGATTTGGCACTATGATTATTCATGGGTTGGTGAATGAAGCCTTCAGCTACAGGAAACTACGCAACCATACTGAATCAGTTGCCTTCCCCATCACACGGTAATCACTGCAATGAATCTATATCACGTTACTTTACAATTTACTAGGATGCTACTGACACTGGAGCACTCCCGATATAAAAGATTGGCTGCATACAGACATATGTACACACAAAACTATCAAATTCAAGAACCAAAGAAATAAATAGTATTGTTATGCAAATGCTTCTTTAGCTAGACAGCCTTTTACAAGGAATGGTCTTTCAGTTTTACTTGACTGTTTTTAGGCACATACTGACCTTTGATTAAGAAAAAATTCTAAATTTCAAGGACAGCTGATAGACTGAATTCCAGTATGTTTATTTTTCCCTCTAGCTTTTGTTGAACATAAGAATGCTCAACGCTCTTTGATTGTCTTTAATTGCTAAGAAATGTCCATAGAACCATCCAAAAACGAAAAGCATTTTCAATGAACACGCTACAATCTAACTCAGCCAGGTCTCCTCAGCCCCCATTTCCTTCCATAGGACATCATCAAGGTTTGCATTGGACCCTTCACAGTGATGGAGGATGGCAGTGATGCTTCTTCTCCCTCCTCCACCTCTTGTTCTACCTCTACTACTGCCTCTATCTCTAAGTTAAGTTATAGCTTCAAGCCCTTTTTAGGGCTTGCACTTTTGTCCTACTTAGAGTAGGTTCTTTTCTTTCATTTACTAAAATTTGTATCTCTTCTACTGAACTTTTCTTTTTTTGCTTTTCAGGACTGTCCTTGACACTCCCATAATCTATGGATAACTGATTCTATTTGATATTCCCATTGACATTTTCCATTGTCACTTGTGGACATTAACAAAATTATCTTATCTTATATCAATGGACATCCCCTTTGAGCATGTCAACAATTGATAATTCAAATTATCCAATGTAAATTCATTTTCAGTAAAACATCTGTGGTTCACAGATGCTTTACTTGAAGTGTTCCAGCATGGCCTCATTCATGATTCCTTGGCCATTTGTCCTTAATGTCCAAACGAGCCCTCCATTCAGGAACTTTCCTTGAAGCTTCAATACTTACTGAATGGGCAAAAGCACTTGGACCACATTTTAAATATAAATTTAATAAATTCCATGTAGAATATGCATTCTATAAGTTTTCTATGGTCTTTGTTACCACACAATCTCGCAGGCCTTGGAGAGGGAAATCCTATAAGACAAATGGCTAGACTAAGTGCTAGCAATGGGGCAATGACCCACTGTCATCACAACCAAGGCCTCCTACTCTTTACAGATTTTCACTGATGGGAGGAGCCTTGGTAGGATAGGATCACCTATGAAAGGTATTCTAAAGTTAAGGTAGGAGGTGATGGGCTAGAATCTCTTAAGAAAGACTCAAATTTCAGGTATGAGGCTTCACAAAAGAGAAATAAACTTTCTATAAGAGACCTAGGAACAAAATGCACAAAACCTAGGGTTTTTTGATCCTGCTTGAGTTTAGGTATTCCCATGGTCAAGGCAATGGAGAGAAAAGACTTCTTATGATATACTTCAACAAGAACTAAACTCATACAACCTTCAAGAAAGTTCTCAAGTTGAGGGGAAAAGAACCTAGGGTTTCCCTCTTAGAGCAACACCTAGGGCAAGAGATTTTATGGATGAAATTTGAGTGGATTCCCACCAAATTGATAGGTTAGGTAACCTAGACCTATTTGTTGATGTTTAGGTTCTCAAATTACCAAAAAGCCTCCTCCCTAAAATTTCACTTAAAGCCCTAGATTTTCACCTATGTTGCACAAGTTTCCGGTACATGGGAACAAGTATCTAGTATGGCTAGAAGCTTTGCTCAAGTTTACAGGAAACATCAAGTTGGTAGTGGCAATAATATAATATATTAAAATTTAAAATTGAATATATATTAAAAATAAAAATAAAATATGTTTTTAAAATAAAGTGTAAAGATTAAATGTACATACCAAATTGAATTTTTAAATGATTCAAGATGTTGATAAATCTAGGGCATTAGCATTAGGTGATTTCTCTTCATTACTGACTCTTTGTGAATGCTTTTTACATCTTCAGATTAGGATCTTCTTTCTTATTATCTTGTTAGTGTTCTTCTTCATCAAACAGTAACCAATGCATAAACATAAATAGACAAGAGACACAACATGTAGGGTATGAGCCAGGGCCAAAACCACTCACTCTTTGAGAGGAAAACCCGCACAAATTCTTCTTATAGAGATTCCAATTGACGAATACCAAGACCATGACCCTTGACCTATTTAGCCACTTCAAGACCAAGACACAATCATCTTTCTTCCTTGATCTTCTTCTTCCACTTCTTCGATCCTCCTCAAACTGAGATCATCTATTCATGGCACCGGAATATGTCAATGTGAAGTCACCAAATCATGACTGTTGTAGCAACATCCAACCACAATGATACATCATTGAATTGTGGCCTCTATATATACCACCGAACTGTGGTTCCTTGTCCTTCCTGTGATCTTCCACCGAGACATCATAACACTGTAGCACCATACATCATAGCATCACTATAGCACCAAGTAGCACCGAGCACCGAGATAACATCACCAAAACCTTAACTGTGGAAGCACTGGAAACTATTGCAAAGATGTCACCAAAATACACTGATATATTATGCCGACACAGTGAGAAAAATGTCACTATAATGTCACCCCAAATTCAGTGCTACAGTCCGCATTGTGATCATTGTGTTTCTTGAGATAGCATCTGAACTTCTTGTTGTCTTGACTACCGAAAATCTTAGAAGTATGCCAAGGAGATAACTGTGGTTTATCCGAGTTCTATCACTGTTATACCCATCCAAAATCTCAGAGATGCACTGAACTGAACTGTGGAAATGTGAGGTGCCTTGCCTCCTATTTATAGTAGTTCGTCCATACATTTAAGTCGACTTGAGATTTCGAATAGGTGTCTCCTTCTGTGAGGCAACATGAATTTATATATATATATATATATATATATTGAGGCCGACCATGAAGAAGATGATTGTGCTTGTCTTTGGAGTGCTTCTAGATAACTTATATAGTTAAATACATCCTTTATATGCCCAAGAAGGGTCATACATGACATTGACTCTAAAACAATAATCCCTTGCTCATGAAACACATGAAGCAAGCCAAAAATTAATTTATTTTCATCATTACATTATTTACAAGAGTCACAATTACATGTTATTATGAAGACCGAACCTAGTTAGACTTTTCAACGCTCCCTCTTAACTACGGAGGTATTCATGATGGTACTTGGTCATTCTCAATCTGAAGAATTTCTCATAAGAAGAATCGGATTGGTAACCCATCTGTATAGCATCATATCAACCAACATTGTCATATTGCAAGGCCTTGACTAACAACTCCATCTTTTCACAAGATCTAAGCTCAATGCTGGCGAGACCAATGATTTATGAACACCCTAATCATTGTCTCTCTTGGAACATACCCTACCAGGGATCTCAAGGTGTGTTCCACTAGGACTATGCTTATCTTCGATTCCCAGTCCTCAAAGAATATCGGTCCTCTACGAATACTCTTATCTTGGATGCCCTATCTCATCCTCAAAGAGTATCAGATGCCAGATGATTACCCAATCCTCCATTCTGTCTTCCCAAGTGAAGAAAAGAATGACATGTCTATCTCTCCCTCTCAATTAGGGAGGACATATTCCAATAAAGGAATGTACTCATTCCTACACAAGGAATGTACCTAAGCTCCCTCTTGGCTTAGGAATTTCCAAGTTTCTAACAAGTAAGAGACTTGTTTCCAAGCTCCCTCTTAAACAGGGACCTACAATAGCTCCTCGGGTGGAAATAATGGGACAACCAGTTGCTTTAAAGAACTCCTTCCTTCGATGTCATGAATTTTTCTTTGTTATGGAGTCTTCATTTTTTGAGACTTCTTCATAGGGCACAAACCATCCATCACTTTCATACACGAGTCAGTCATGTCATCATTCATTTCATCAGAAAGTGATCCATCAGTGTTCATCTAGCCTTGCTTCATGCCATGCTGCTTTCTTCATGCTATATCTTTCGGAAGGATCTTTCAGCCTTCTATATGGTCTTTCTAGGAAGACATCCACAGTTCCTCCCTTTGGCAGTCCTGAATAAGCCCATCCAGATACTTGTTCAAAATAAGAAATGAACACTTAAATCAGACTTACCTTTGTGATGGTATTTCATCATGACATCTTCTTGTAGGTATCAACATCCTGCATACATGTTGACACATCTCCCAAATATATCCATTGTCAAGGGTCTCCATCTTTTCCAGACTTCCATTAGAGTTTTCATATCTTTTCGGGATATTTTCTATTCAAATCTTCTTGGTCTTTTGCATGTTGATTGCCTTTACCATGGTTGCATATCTTACGATTTCTTCCTTCCTTTCTTCACACATTCTATTCCCAGGAGCTTCCAATCAGATTTCCTTAATTGTAGTCAACCACCTCATACTCCATATGAGGACATATTATGTTGATTTCATCTCGTGTGAACCAGGCCTTCCAACAACCTTTCATAGGAGATTCCTTTCCTTTGATCATGCTTCTCAAGATAGAAGTAGTGATCCATGTTACCTGCAACCATACGAAATGACATTACAATATTAAATACAAGCATACATATGTCATTTACCTTTTGGTCATCTAGGCTTCTTTTAGCAGCTTCCGTGATTGAAAAGATCTTCAACCCTTTGATCTGCTTCATCTCTTATGTCATCATACCATCATCCCATGAACTCCACAAGTTGGACTTCCTAATGAAACACTTGCTTCGTCTCTAGATCAGTGAACCTTCCAATGAAGATTCCATCAAAAAATCTTAAGGATCTTGCATATCCCTATCCAACAAATGTTTCCCTTTTGACTTGATGTATGATGAGCCTTGACTTGGATGACTTCTTCCAATGAGGTTCCCAAGAGCTATATCCTTTATATTTGACTGCCATAGATTTTGTTCTATCTGTCCTTCATGATTCCCTATGGTGATGCCACGAGCTCTTGTTTCTAATACTTCCATGATGCAACAATGCATTTTATTATAGTCATATCCTATAAAAGATTTAGGAGCTATGACAAGACCTTTTGTGAGGGAGACTATCTTAATCATAGTAAATATCTCTTACTCCCTCTTTCCTTGGACATCTTTTCTTCAAATTCCTCCATTTTTCTGGTGATATGAGCTTCCTTTCTGTAATGTCCATAATTTTTCCATAGCATTGAATCTTAGCTATGCTCTTCTTTCTTTCCTAAGGATCATATTTTCCAAACTTCCCTTTCCTTCCTGCAAATATTTGAGTCCTTTAACCTTCAAACACTTTTGCCCTCAACTTGTCTTCTTCTATCTAGCATAGAAACCACAAGTTGTCGAAAGAGGTAACTTTTTAGAATCACAGCTCGGAAACTCCACAGTTCTCATTTTTAAGTCTACGTTTCGGGTCTAAAACAAGACCCATCATCAAGACATTCTTCAATGGAGATTCCGAGCTGTGATTCTAAAAATCTACACCACAAAAATCTACAATCCATCAGAGGTAACTTTCTTATCCCTGTGGACATTTGTTACCTTGTCCATTATTTAGTGCATTTAGAACAATGATGATTATATTCTTATCATCTCTCCCACATCTTCGTAGTTGACATATTATGAAGATATCCCTTCAATCTTTGATATCATCAATTTTGTGTAGATCACGTCTAAGTGATATGACCTGCTTTATCGCATCTTCAGAGAATAGCCTTACGAGCTTATCATATACATCCCTTTGATGTCTTCAATATTGAGAGGACCTTTCATAAGAATCCTTTTTCATGAATTCAGAGGAGACCCTTTTCATTGATGTGTTCAATGACTTCACTTTCTTCGAGAACTATGTCTATCCTCCTTTTTCCATGCAAGGAATTTTGATGATCCAACCAGCTTATAGATCTCCTTGCAAAACGAAGTCATTTTACCAAATTTGATTATAGAATGAAAGATACTTGACAAGTGAAGATGAAATCTTCAACTTGATCACTTTGATGGTGGTTGAAGATGATGTATTGATGCTTCCTCAGATGATCTTCTTCAAGGATAAGGATGCGATCCTTGCTGCAATGATAGGGAGCTTGCCTTATAGCCTTTTAATATATTTCAACTACTTGGTAGTGAATGAGTGCAGATCAGAATTGATTCACTTGGATGTTCATACTTTGGGCTATGTAGATCTCTTCATCTTGATGAGGGTCCTGAAGACTATAGGATCCCATACTCTTGCTAGTGTAGACTTCTAGTACCTTAATTTGATTAATGATCCCAAGTCTTCCTTTTGAGGTAGACTTTCTTCTTCAATGTAGATCCTTTACTTTTGCTTTGATGCCTTCCATGAAACTTGATCCTTGAGTGTCTCTTTCATTAGATGCCCTTCCTTTGACTTTAGCACCATAGCTCTGATTCCATGTTGAGAAATCTAGGGCATTAGCATTAGGTGAATTCTCTTCATTAGTGACTATTTGTGAATGTTTTTTACATATTTAGATTAGGATCTTCTTTCTTATTATCTTGTTAGTGTTCTTCTTCATCAAACAGTAACCAATGCATAAACATAATAAACAAGAGATATAACATGTAGGCTATGAGCCAAGGCCAAAACCTCTCACTCTTTGAGAGGAAAACCCGCACAAATTCTTCTTATAGAGATTCCAATTGACGAATACCAAGACCATGACAATTGACCTATTTAGCCACTCCAAGACCAAGACACACTCATCCTTCTTCCTTGATCTTCTTCTTCCACTTCTTCGATCCTTCTCAAACTGAGATCTCTTCATGGCACCGGAATATGTCAATGTGAAGTCACCAAATCATGACTGCTATAGCAACATCCAACCACAGTGATACATCACTGAATTGTGGCCTCTATACATACCATTGAACTGTGGTTCCTTGTCCTTCCTGTGATCTTCCACCGAGACATCATAAAACTGTAGCACCATACATTATAACATCACTGTAGCACCAAGTAGCACAGAGCACCAAGATTCTCCTTGAAACAACATCGAAACCTTAATTGTGGAAGCACTGGAAACTATTGCAAAGATTTCACCGAAATACAATGATATATTATGCCGAGACAGTGAGGAAAATTTCATTGTAGTGTCACCCCAAATTCAGTGCTACAATCCACACTGTGATCACTGTGTTTCCTAAGATAGCATCCAAACTTCTTGCTGTCTTGATTGCCAAAAATCTCAGAAGTATGCCGAGGAGATTACTGTGGTTTATCTGAGTTCTATCAATGTTATACCCATCTGAAATCTCAAAGATGCACTGAATTGAACTGTGGAAATGCGAGGTGCCTTGCCTCCTATTTATAGTAGTTTGTCCATACATTTAAGCCGACCTGAGATCTCGAATGGGTGTGTCTCCTTATGTTAGCTGACACGAATATATATATACATATATATTGAGGCCGACCATGAAGAAGAAGATTGTGCTTGTCTTTGGAGTGCTTCTAGATAACTTATATAGTTAAATACATTCTTTATATGCCCAAGAAGGGTCATATATGACATTGAATCTAAAACAATAATCCCTTGCTCATGAAACCCATGAAGCAAACCAATAATAATTTATTTTCTTCATTACATTATTTACAAGAGTCACAATTACATGTCATTATGAAGATCAAACCTAGTTACACTTTTCAACACAAGAGACAACCATAACAAGTTAAAACCAAAACTAAAAGCCACTTGAATCATATTGTCGTTCATACCAGAAAAAAGGAAAAAGCCTAAAGTAGTACATAATTCAAAATTCCCACGAGCCAAAATATAGCAACAAAATACAAAGCTTAAGATGATCATAAAATACAACGATTAAAAATCCAGTACGCGTGGTTCGGGAGCCTGTGGGAGCTCTGATCCATTGAGGAGCATTTAGATGCTCCTCGATGGATCAAAGTTCCCATAGGCTCCTGAGTCACGTTCCCGACAGAAACCAATACTCGAAACATTTATGTCTGAACCATCACGTTTCCAAAACGCTCCAAAACACCTAAAAACGCTCTCGCCGATTTTTGGAACGTTTTGTGCTTTCTCCCAAGCTCCCAGGAGCCAGAGCATGGGGTAAACGCTCTCCAATGGCTGGGAGTGGTACCCGTGTAACTTAGATTTTCACCCTAACCTTAAAAGGACCGAATTTGAGAAGATACAATTATGGAGAGAAGTCAAGGTTGATCACCAAATACTTGGAATAGTTCCTTGTCCTTTAGTCATATGGAGTCAAGGATGTGCCAGATAAGCTAAACTTCTTGCTAAGGAGGTCGAAATTTGATGCCCTAGGTATCAATATTCCAACATTTACCCACTTAATGATAAATGGAGTTTGATGGAGAGCTATAATAATTCCTCCACTATGAACATTCATTACATGTTATATAATGACTAACATATGCAATTCTCAACTAGATAGCCTTTAAAACTTATTTTCAACAACTTAGGGCACAAATAAGCATAATCTAGAAGCAACAATTCCATACATTAGACAATTTCAAAAGGAAAATCTTCAACAATAGGCACTTACAAGATAACATGTAGTATATCCATCCATTCACCAAAGAAATAGGTCCAAAGACAATCCAAAATAGCTTCCAAACATAAAAATGCATCCAAGATACTCCAATAGCCAAGAAGGAAACAAGTGTGAATTCTTCTAAGAGGCCCGAATTCTCCAAGTGATGATGATAAGAGAATGAAGTATCTCTCTCCAATATATACATGTTTAATGATCTCTAATTTTAGCCTAAAGCCCCTCAAGTCATTAAATAATGGGCTAATACTAGGTGAGGTTACAAGCCAACCTTATAGTCAATGAAAAACATAACAATTAACACACAAAGAGGCCGAAATGCTGATGTCATGCATGTGTAGGCCCTTCTAGGGCATGCGTTGGGCTCCTCCAGTGCCAACGTGAGTGTAGAGGGCTCCATAAATCATGATCTAGGGGTTGGTGTTTATTTTTGTAGCATCAGACATGTGTTTTAGTCTTGATTTGTGTCTAAGAGGCTAAGGAACACGAGTTTTCCAAAACCCAGAAAAGGTTTCGCGAGATAAGCTTGCGAAACACCTCAATTAAATTAATTGATCAATAATTAAAAATTGCTTAAGTCTAACTTAGGAAAATTGATTAATTAAAGAGAATTAATTGAGGATTATAATGCTCTAGAGACTCACATGGATTGAGTCTAAGATGATCTTAGTCGTTGATGAGGATTTAATCATGCCATTGAAACTCCAGCGAGAGATTATAAGAGCAAACCGATGGGATGAGAAGGTATACAAGTGAGGGAGCTAGCATCCAAGCAATGCAAATTTCCCAGTGCACAGTGATTCAATGAGGGAAAGAATTCGAGCTAGTGGAGGAGCATCAGTGATTGAGGGAGAAACAACAGAGAGATCCAAAGAATTTTCTAGTGTTTCTTCAGTGCCAGTTTGGCAGGAGAGAGGAGGCCGAATATTTTTGTAGAGAGAGCCGCATAGCAAGTGCGAGTGAGCCAGAACCCAGTGCCCCAGTGCGAAGTGTCAGAAAGGAGCTCGATTTAGTTGTTGGAGGCCAGAAGATTTCCGGAAGGCAGAGTGATTTCGATCCATAGGTAGAGGGAGGCAAGATGACTCATCTAGAGCCAGCTAGTAGGTTGTACAATTTTCTCAAGCCAGGCAGTGCAAATTCTAGGAGAGTGAGTTGTCAGTGAGAGAGTTCGAGCTGGCCAAAGGGAGGAAAAATTGTTGTAGAAGGGAGAAAAATTCTCCAAATTATTTTTCCATTGTATTTTTCGAAGGATTACCATTCAGGAATCCAGATTATTGTACTCAGCTTTTTATTGTTGCATAATAATAATATAAACCCTCATTTGTAGCACTAGTTTTCCCTTCGGGGTTTTTCCAAGGACATTAGTCCAAAATAACTATGTTAATTGTGTGCATGAATTTCTCAGTTCTAGTTTAATTTTCCACAACATATTTTATTATTGGTGAAGATTACAATTGTGAGTTTATCAATATTTGTCGTAATAACAAATAAACTACAGAACAATCAGGGGATAAATTTCCAGATTACAATCAAGGAATTTTCACATGGTATTAGAGCCAAGTTTGATCAAATTTGAAGCTCAGAGGCAAGAAGAAGAGATCGTGCAGTTTTAGAGGGAGATCTGAAGCACTCTATTCAGATCTGCGAAGGCCAAGCCAAGGGTTCAATTAGCGGAAGAGTAGAAAATCGATTTCCAGATTTAGGCAAAGGAAAAGCTCGATTTTGTTCTAGATCTGTGACCGCAGGCAGTGGTTGTTACACAATATTTTGTCGCATTCCTCAATTCTTATCCCAAGTGTCGTCTTTTGTGTCGATCATGTCACAACGTCGCAAAGCGACAAAAGCTGTATAAACTTGTTCATCCTGGACAACATGCTTAAGATATCCCTAAAGACCTAAAAGAGAAATGCCTTGAAGCTTTTCTGCAGAGTTTGTAAAAAGCCTTGTTTTGCAAGCCCAAAGCGGTCCTCCCCTTACTAAGCTCGCGCTTGTCACCATATCCCTATCCTGTGAACAACGCTGCTAGTGCGGGAATTCAACAGTAAAGTCGCGTTGGTCCTCTTCAGGCAGGCTCTTCAAAAATGGAGCAAAAGCTTCGGCCTCTAGAATTCTCGAGAACAGAGTTCTGGTACTTGTTGGTTGAGGATATGGTCGAATACTCCCATGTTTGGCCCTTGATCTTATCTCCAAATATTTTCCCCTAAAAGATAAGACCTTTCCCCCTCATTAGTGGATCGTTAATCTCCTCAACTCTGCTATAAGAGAGTGCTATGCTAGTGAGTCTTGGTTGGTCATTGCTGCTTACGTTACTTTTGCCTGATTCCGCCCATATGCTGCCGATTTGACAAAGAAGGAGAAGATATTGAAGAGCGCGGCTTGGACTTGGATTACCACTTCAAAGGAGGCCTTCAACATCAAGGCACCGGTTGTAAGCTTTCCTTTGATCATTTGATAATACAAAGTATACTTTGCTTCCCATAAATCTGTTAATATTAACTCGTTTAGCATGATACTCCTTGATTTGTCATGTAGTTTGCTTTGAAACACATATACTATGTATCTTTCATCTTTTGTCGTGTGATCTTCTTTACAGGTATTCGGACGTAGAAAGCATAGCGAGGAACAGGCCTGAAAGCGAAAGGACCGACATCAACAATGAGGAAATGACTGCATAAGGAGCAAGGTAGGCCATCTCTCTTTCACTTTAATTTTCAATGTTAAACTAAGAAAGCTTGTATCCTTTGTCACAGTTGTTACTAGACCCACTCATTGGGCTAGAGAGATTGCTTCTTTCCGAAGAAAGAATTTTCCTGTGTAACAAATTTCCAACTCCACTAGGGAGCTTACACCCTGTTCACCCTCTTCTTGTTTTTTATCTTCATGCTTAGTTTGGCCAACCACTGAACGACCACTTGTTTGGCTTGCTTTTTAGCCTGTAGTTTGCCTTTTTAATGTTTTAAAGTATCAAGTCTAATGTTTTCTTTCAGAGATTGTTTGTTTTATCCCTTTTTTCCTTGCCGAACACATCTTTTTACAGACACAGTCCCGTTGCCAATTCTGGTTTTTGTTGGCACAGTTGCGCTACAAACCACTAGTGTTAACTGGTGGACTGCGCTGGTCTTAGAAAATAGAGATTTTTGGGTCTATTTTGGAAAACCCTTAGTGTGTCTTGATCTTTGGAATGTTTGCTTTGCCTCGATTACACCATTTTTTTTTTTGAGTGTTTGCAGTCTCTTTGAGAAGCGCAAATTGGCCTTGTGATCTAAGTGGTAAATTTTTTGTTTTGGTTGAGTCTTGTTGTTGCAAGTATGTCGAATTCCTGTTTACCACTTGTGTCAATCAAGAAAAACTGATTCTCTGCTATAGGGAAATAGTGAATTGTGTGCTTGTTCAAGGAAATTGGTTTTTGCTTCTATTTAGTTTTCATTTCAAGAATTACTTTTCGTTAAATGCATAAGATCACTTGCATTGAAAGGCTAGTTTTTGGAAATTCTCATTGAAAATAAATTACAATGTTTCGATAAGTGAAAGCTTTTTAAGTGCATTAATTGCATCAGTTACATTTTCATCATTCAAAGTGAAAAACCAAAATTTGATTTAAGTGCATCTTAGTGAAAGTAGAGATCATTTTACCTTTGGATAAGTTGCATTTGGGATAGTGAAAGTGAAATCACTTTACTTTTTAGAATTTTCCTTTTTGAAAATTGCAAAGTGAAAGCTAGTTGGGGGTGGGGGGAGCGGAGGTGAGGGGGCATTTTGTTTGATGCATTACTCTTTGTGATCTCTTCCCTTATTAGTTTAGCTTTCATCGAAATCAAAGGGGTTCTTTTTCCTCATTTAGCTACATCTTAGGAATTCAGGTGAAATCATTTTGAGCCCAAAATCGAAACTTAATTTCAGATCAACATTAAAATAAACCTCAATTAACCTAAGGAGCATTTGGAATTAACACAAATATCTATAGGTCTAGGCTAAAGACGTGTTTCGGTGTCGTTAAGAGTAGTAGTTGTCGCTAACAACCTGTGTTGCATCCCGAGGGTGATATCCCGTCCCACGTATGGAAGTATATAGAACTATGCTCCACGTATGATAAGTATATAGGGATGCTCTCATCAAACGGTTACACATTAGACAACGCTACTACGGACTGAGCTCCCACGTATCGTCGAGTATATTTTGGGAGACCCCACTAGGTTGCAAACTTGCCATACATAACTGAGTCCGCCGCCTTGTAGACGTGATACACCAAACACAGAGTTCGGGGAGATCGTTTGCCCGTACTTCTTGGTTCGCCAGGAGGTATTTTGCAGTTCACGGATACCTGGTAATCGTTTTTGCCTAGAATACCCTTTTTTGATTTATTTTGTTTAATTCTAAAATTTACTGTCCACAAAAACATCATTCCCGTACAATACTCCTTTACATCATCACGACTGGTTAATTGTAAATTTTAATTGCTCAAAAAGAACTCATCTATCCTTTGATTGATCTTGATAAAAGGTCATCTTGGTTGAATTCCCAATTCACCTCACTCATCCCTTTAAGGACCTCAAGGAGCTCATCCTGAGATCCCGCTATTTCCACCTGGGCCTCTTGAAGCTCAAGGTTTTGAACTTGGAATTGTCCCAAGCATCCAACCGCTCTCTTCACGACCACCACCTAACGATTGGTCTACGCCTTTTAAGGATCTTGAGTCAGAAAGTCCTGAACCCGCTGCACAGTTTGTGGTATTTCCTCCAAATCCACTCTACAATCTGTTCGTGATATCTCCTGAGCGTTTGTACAGTCCTTTTAACGATCCCAATGTGCTTTTTGGTGCTTCTCCTTGATCCAGACTTATGCAGGAACGCAATAAAATACATAAATACACATAAACGCAGAGATGTAGCAGAAATAAGACTTCATTTCATTAATATCACATAACTGGAATATGCTTATAGACATAATGGAAATAAACTAGCTAGGGCGCTGGTAACTTATCTCTGAGAAGAGATGTGGTGGCTTCAAGCCTCTCAACTGTGTTACAATCAGGCTCGAAGGCCTATTTATTTTAGTCGCCTCTCAATTGTGTTACAATGAGGTTCGAAGGCCTATTTATTATTGAAAAACAATGGCAAACCCTAAACATTAAAAAACCTAACCCTAGGAGATGAAGCAACAAACTATGGGCTCCGTTGGGGTAAATTGGTACATCAATTTCTCGGGGTCATGGCTTGGTCATCCGATCTTCATTCGACACACATGATACCTCGTTAGAAAGATCTATCTGAGGACTACATCTGCTAGCAGCGACTGTTGAGTTAAAAACTCACCTTTGTCGATGGTGATTTTCCCCAAAAACGTCATTTAGTGCCTCAAAATAGCTCCGGAATTTCAGGACTCGAAAAAACTGCCAAAAATGGTAAATTGTGCTACAATTAAGGAAACTGAAAAATTGAAATAAACAATGGTGGGGGTCCAAGTGGAATAGGCAGGTGGCCACCAATATCCACCTGAATCATTCCCCCCCCTTAGGAAGCAATGGTCCCCGTTGCGTTGAGTTCTTCCATGAGATGAAGAAACTTCTGCTAAACTTGGTCCCCAGTGAGCCACTTGCCCTGGTGAATGAGTTGGCCTGCTTTGACAACTCGATATAGTTGGATCCTCTGCTGGCGGGTGTTCTTGATTTGTGTGTCCATGATCCGATCAGTTGTGGCTTGTTCCATGCAGTCTGGGTTTAACTCTGTTGGTGTGAGTTGTTCTACCATGTCGAATGTGTCCAATAGAGGTGGAAACTAGGGCCGAAGGCTGCCCACATTGAACACTGGGTGCAGACCAAGGAATGGTGGAATACTGAGCTCGAAGGCATTACCCCCTATAACCTTGGTAATGGTGTATGGCCCATATCGGAGTGGGTGCAGCTTGCGGTGGGGACCAGCGAAGCGCTCCTTCTGCAAATGTAGCCACACATTGTCGCCCACCTGGAAGTTGTGTGGCACCCGATGCTGATCATGTCATTGCTTGTACTTGGCATTGCCTTTGTCCAATATGTCATGAACCTATTGACAGATGTGCTGAACACGCTCAATGAAGTTGTTCGCCTTGTCAACTTCAGACTAGACATGAGCCGAATCGGCCTGAGTAGCCGCAAATGGCATGGCTACGTCAATGGGACATAGTGGCTAGAATCCCAAGCCCACCTGAAAGGGGCTGTGGTCGGTTGAGTTGTGGAGAGCCTGGTTATAACTGTGTTGTACATAGGGGAGGCTCTCATCCCATGAGCATGGATGCTTTGAGTTGTACATGCGCAGAATGTGTATGATCATCCTGTTGGCGACCTCTGTCTGGCCATCAGTTTGGGGATGGAAAGTTGTGGACTTGGTGAGCTTAGTGTCCAACATTGACCAGACGCTGGACCAAAATGTATTGAGGACCATGTTGTCCCAATTTGAGATGATAGACTGTGGGATCCCAAAGTGTACCCACACTCGTTCAAAGAAGAGTTTAGCAGTGGCTTCTGCTGTGATATTCTTCTTGCAGGCCACCATAATGGCCATCTTCGAGAATCTGTCGAGGACCACAAAAACACAGTCGTTGCCATGCTTAGTATAAGGAAGGCCCGACATGTAATCCATGGAGATGGATTCCCAAGGTCGACTAGGGGTAGGCAGCGGAGTATAGAGGCCTTGCTTCTTGATGGTCGGTTTGGCAATTGCGTAGACAGTGCAGGATCTGATGTACTTCACAACATCTTGTTGAAGGTTCAGCCAATAGAAATACTTCTGCAGTACTGCCACTGTTTTCTCGACCCCGAAATGCCCAACGACCTGACTGTAGTGCGCTTCCCAAATCATCTTGGCACTCTTGCTTGAAGGAACACAAAGGTGTCCAAGGTGACATAGCAGTGCATCCTGGAGGTGAAAATTTGGAACTTGCTTACCCTCCAGGAGCGTCTTGTATGCGTGGCCAAATTCTGGATCGCTCTTGTAGAGAAGCGGCCAATCAAAAGTCTCGTGCCTACAAGAGTTGAGCACGGTGGTTAGTGCCATGATTGGTGGTGGGCTGAGGAAGTCTGCAACATTATTGGTTATGCCTTTCTTGTACTTGATGCTCAAATGAAATTGTTGCAGATATGTGGACCATTTCTGATGGCAATCGTTCTGCAACTTCCCTTGTGTCTGTATGAACTACACGGGTTGGTGGTCTGTGTGGATGATTGTTTCCTTCCCCAAAATGTAATGCTTCCATTGTCGACAAGCCTGCAAAATGGATTACATCCCTTTGTCATAAGTGAGATACTTTCGGACTGTGACGAACAGTGTCTCACTGTGATATGCCATTGGATGCCCCTATTGAGTAAGAACTGCCCCAATAGCATAGTCAGAGGCATCTATCTCAATCTCAAATGGTTGTTGCAAGTCTGGTAATGTGAGAACTAGGGAAGAGCAGAGGCAATGTTTCAACTCTACGAACGCCTTCTGTTGAAATTCATACCAAAAGAATTTTGCTTTTGCTCCTCCCTTGGTGACTTGAATCAAGGGCTAAGTGATATGAGAGAATCCCAACATGAACTTGCGGTAGAAATTAGCAAGACCCAGAAAGCTGCAGAGTTCTATTAGAGTGGTTGGGGCTGGCCAATCCCGAATGACTTGGATCTTGGCTAGATCCACATGCACCCCCGCTCATCAATAATATAACCCAAATATTGAACATGGGTCATGCCAAAAGTGCACTCCTCCAAATTGGAACACAACTTGTGTTGCCATAGTGTTTGGAGGACCTGTCGGATGTGGTGGAGGTGCTCTTCCCAAGTCTAGCTGAAGATCGGGATGTCATCCAAGTACACTACTACAAATGAGTTGGTGAAGGGCCGCAAGATGTCGTCCATCAGCTTCATGAAGGTTGTGGGAGCATTCGTCAACCTGAAAGGCATGATCGGCCATTCGAAAAGGCCCTCCTTGGCTTTGAAGGCAGTCTTCCACACATCAGAGGGTTCGATTGGTACCTGGTGATACTTGGACTTCAAGTCGATCTTGCTGAAATATTTTTGCCCCCTTGAGTTGGTCCAGAAGGTCATCAATCCGTGGGATCAGGTACCTATTCCAGACAGTGATCTTGTTCAGCGCCTGATAGTTAATATAGAGTCTCCAAGTCCCATCCTTCTTCTGCACCAACACGATCGGGCTCCCATAGGGCGATGAACTCGGTTGGATGTGACCTTTCTGCAGCAGTACCTGAATTTGCCTCTTGATTTTGTCGTTCTCCGGGACAAAGAGTTGATAGATTGGTCCATTGGGCAGCGGTGCACCTGGGGTTAGATCGATGGGGTGCTTGACTTGACAGTGCAAAGGCACCCCTACAGGTGAGGTGAAGATGTCCCCATAATCCACGACCTTGTCCATCTGTTTTTGTCGTGCGGAGGAGCCCTGTCTGGAGGTCATGGCCACAGTCCTCTTCTTGCCTTGAGGGTGGATCATCAGGAAAACGAATTTCTTAGTTTTGGGAATGAGCTTACAACATTGTTTTGCAGTAACCAAAGATATGGCAGCAGGCGGTGCTACCTCCTATATCCTATACAACTTATTGCTCAAAGTAACAATAACAACACGAGGCCGAGACTCATACACAACATGTCGCTTCCACAAGTATGGTTGGCCTAATAATACATCACAAACATCAAGAGGAGCAATGCCACATAATACTTCATCCGTGAAGGGCTTGATTCTGTAGGGAAGGCGACACTGCTGGCTGACGCAGAGATATCGTCCTTGGTGAAGCCACCCGATGGTGTACGGCTATGGGTGTGTTGTGGTCAGCAAGCCCAGCTGCTTCACGACCTTTGCTGAAATGAGGTTCTTTTGGCTCCCGCTGTCGACAATGAATTGCAGCGGGGAACCCTTTACCCACATCTGGGAATGGAAGAGGCGCTCCCCCTCCTCTGGATCTTCATGGTGGCAATGGTGGCGTTGGGCTCCACATCGATAATCTGCTTCACTTTGCCATTCCCCTTGTCGGGTTCTGATTCATAGTCAGAGCATGCATCCGATTCAGAAGCCTTCAGCTCGGCCACCAATGACTGCTTGGCTTCACATGTCCTTCTTTGGCTTCACGGTGTTGCTCTTTGCTTGCGGCTTTGGCAAGTTATCCTGGGCCGCCCCACCTTGGCTTTGTCCTTTGTTTTGCAGTTGCGGGGCACCTTTCCCTTGTTTCTGATTCGCAGATCCAAAGTCTCGTTCAAGGTTGCGGGGAAGCTTCTCCCCCCTCTCGAACCCGCTCCCAATTCACGCTTCGAGCGGGAGCGTTTTGAGAGCGCTCGGAAGCGCGCTCCCAAAAACGCTCCCTGAGGGGAGCATTTTCGGGAGCGCACTCCCTAAACAGGAAAAACGCTCCCTGTTTTCAGGGAGCGTTTAGGGAGCGTTTTTTTTAGGGAGGGAGCGTTTTAGGGAGCGTTTTTTTTTTAGGGATGGAGCGTTTTAGGGAGTGTTTTTTTTAGAAAGCGAGCGTTTTCGGGATCGTTTTTTTAGGGAGGGAGCATTTTCAGGAGCGTTTTTTTTGCTTAGAGACTTGGTCCTAAATGAAATTACTTGCTCTCTATTTGCTTAAATCATCCATTTGCCAACCTAACTATACTGTCAATATAATTTGTGTATCAACTATTTTTTAACATATTATGATACAATTCCATTTGGTAATGGCCATTATTTTATTGTAAACCCAGGAAAGGTACGTCCTTTAACAATCTTGAGACAAAATTTCCTCCCATAAAGTGGAATGGATTTTTTTCAAACTAGTTGAAAAGCATACATCATATTCCTTTTATGCAAGGATCAACTGCCAAGATATGAGTAAAGGCTAATTTTCATTAAGGAATAAAAACAAAAGCTTATCTTTAAGACTCATTGTGTTGTAGTTATTATAAGCAGAATATATAACCCTTTGAAACTCAGTATTTATTTCAACAACAATTTCTCTCCACCTTAAAAAGGGCCTAAATATTATGAAATCATTCTTTGTACTATTGTTAATGCCTTACACCTACTCCTTTCTTACATTGAAACCAAGTTGACAGTCCTTTGCAATCAAGATATGCCATCTTATTGGAGACAGTGATGGATGACTGAAATATTTGTTGATGTTTCATGAATGCCTCTACCCTTTTAGGTCATGGCCATATTGCTTGCATGAGATGGGGGCTTGTGTATTTTCCCATCTACTGTTTCTTAGAGATTTTTCGATCTTAATGGAAAAGTGGGTAACTAGTTGATCAAAATGCAATTGCTTAAACTTTGGATAATTAATGATATGCTTCTAGGTTGAATTTTCCATTTCCTTAAAAGAAATTAATGTATTCCTTAGCAACACATTCTACGTGTTCTCCACCTGTTGGACATGACGAATACCTAAGCATTCAGCTAAAGTGCAGATCCCATTCTCCCCTGGGGACTCACTTACGGCTCTAAGATTTTAACTCTATTATATTTTATTAGACAAGATCCCATTTTTTTCTTAAGCGACCATCACATAAAAAAGCATGTGGCTTTTTGCACAATGATATCAAAATCAAAGCCCCAATTTACGCTGCCTAATGTGACCCCAACATTACAATATCTTACCGTATCTTTTAAGATGATATTCTGTTAGATGTGTTCCAAAAACTAGATGTATCATGTGATTTTCTCAATATGTGTTCAATGTTTATTAGTACGCCATCGTTTTTAAGATTTTTAAATCTTTACAACCATCTAGATTTCTATGGTTGACAATTTTCACATTATTTCATTCAAGACACCACAGGTTAGGGCTTTTTCATTTTCTTCTAGGTTACATCTTGGGAATTTGTGTAAATATTTTATTGGATCATTATCTTTAAGTGGTTGTCTGACATAAAGTATCTTATCTTCATTCTTACATCTTTACAAATACCCTTTAACATTTCTAGAGAAATTATTCTTCATTCTTACATCTTTACAAATACCCTTTAACATTTCTAGAGAAATTATGCACATTTTTTAATTATATTTTCTAAGGGAAGACAATGTCAACAAGCATTAAGGCCAAGCCTTAGAAGACTACCATTACCACGATCTGCTCAAATTTAAAAAATTAGACATTGCTCGTGGCAAGAGGGAAAACTACAGATAAAATAGATTTACTAGTCTTTTCTAGTTTCTAGTAGTTTTTAACTTTTTATAACTGTTGAAACTTGACTATTTCATATTTAATTTGATATTTTTTGTAAACAATATATGACAATTTAAGTTTGAAGTTTGAAACTTTGAAGTTGGCAGTTATAACTTATAAGTTTATAACTCATTATGAATTATGAATATGATGCTTCATAAAATTTGAAAGTTGTTTCATTTCATTTCATTTTATAACATTTCATTTCATGTTAAATATTCTTTTTTGTAAATGTTACACTTAGCTTACAAGTACAACTATGGTGATCAACGAATCGATGATGATAAATGTTATACATTGAATTTTGAAAGCTTGAAACTTTAAGATTGATGAATCATGAGACTCAAGACTCAAGAGTCAATATGTTGAATGTTTCTAACTTCTAGATTAGAAACATAATCTTCTAGATTAGAAGATTATAACTTCTAGATGATTGATATTATATGGTTCAATCTACGTTTTTATGTTTTTTATGTCTAATTCATCATTCTACATGCTTTTGTTGACACATATGCATCAAAAGATAAAAATATATAAAAATATATATATTATAAAAAAACACTCCCCGAAACGCTCCCAAACTGGGAGCTTCTGAAAATGGCGCTCCCGCTCTTGCTCCCCGCTCCCGCTCCCGCTTCCAAGTAACCATGGTCTCGCTTCTTCTGTTTGAACTTCTGCTCAATCTTGGCATCATATTGGTTTGCTCCACCAGGCAAGGAGATGTCGAGGAACTCCATTTCCTCTTGAATATATCTACGCAGACAACTGCGATACTTCAACACCAAATGTTTCTCCGAATCTTTGATACCCAATTTTGTGCGTAGGGTATGGAACAGATTCGTTAGCTCATGCACATCTTGATCCCTTTGTTGCCGCAACATAGTCCATCTTATGTACTTGTCCTCATAGCTCCCCACGGGATAATATTGTTCCTTGATGGCGTCTCAAAAAGAATCCCAAGTGGGTGCGGCCAAAAGCAAAGAGGGTTCCCTCTCGTCCTTTTGCTCACAGTAGGTTTCCCACTAGTCCTTGACATGGGGGTGGCTTTGAAGAGTGCAAAAGTAATCTTTTCCCCGTTGGAAAAGTCATGAACTAAGAAATACCTTTCTAATAGATTCAACCATCTATCTACGACGTCTGCATCTATTTGGCCCTCAAATATGGGAATGTCAAAGTTTACTTGTACCTTAAAAGGAGTTGCGCCTCCACAGTAGCCATTGGATGCAGATGCGCTGCCGGTGGGCAGTTGTTGAAGGATCGAGGCAAAGTTATCCATCATCGCGTTCCTTTATTTCTCTAGGGCCTCCTCAAGCAATATTTTGATAGGATCTCTTGCTCCCTCGTCTTTCTTTTCGTACCCCATGGGCGATCGTCAGAGATTGTGAGGTTGATTTTGCAAAGGTTCAACCAGATCGAACCCTAACTCCTTATACCTCGACCTCGTTAGGGACATGCAAAGAAATATCGAGAAAGAGCAGATTTCTTTGATACCACCGATTCGGACTTATGCAAGAACGCAATAAAATACAGAAATACACATAAACGCAGAGATGCGGCAAAAATAAGACTTCATTTCATTAAAATCACATAATTGAAATATGCTTACAGACAGAATGGAAATAAACTAGCTAGGGCGCTGGTAGCTTATCTCTAAGAAGAGATGTGGCGGCTACAGGCCTCTCAATTGTGTTACAATGAGGCTCGAAGGCCTATTTATTATTGAGAAACAATGGAAAACCGTAAACATCCAAAAACCTAACCCTAAGAGATGAAATGCCAAACTATTGGCCTCGTTGGGGTAAATTGGTACATCAATTGCCCGGGGTTGTAACTTTGGCATATGATCTTCGTTTGACGCACATGATACCTCGTTAGAAAGATCTATTCGAGGACTACAACTACTAACAACGATTTTAAGTGCCAACGAGGACTTTCCCAAAAAACGTCGTTTAGGGCCTCAAACTGGCTCCGGAATTTCGAGACTTGAAAAACTGCAAAAAATAGTAAATTGTGCTACGATTAAGGAAACTGAAAAACTGAAAGAAACAATGGTGGGGGTCCAAGTGGAATAGGCAGGTGGCCACCAATATCCACCTGGATCACTCCTGAAGCATCTTGAACTACTATTCGGCAGTTGTTTCCACCACACATGGCGTTGAATGCAGACGATACTCCGTTTGTCAATACTCCTCAAAGTATTCCTCTAGAAACTTCTGCGACCCATATCCCAAAAGTTAACATCGAGTGTCTATGTTCCCTCCGGAAGGTTTTCCTTATGTTTCCACTCCTTGTGATTTAGGAAGTGGAACGAGTGTGCCCTATAGTCAAGTCGCATCTTCACTTCCACCAGGTTACACTTCTCTCGAAAACCTTGTTTCAGGAGCTTCTCGGGTTACATCCCTGTTTCATAATCTCGTTTGGTCAATTGGTGTTCCCCCTCTTCTGGCCCATTTGTTTCAAATGTGGCCACTGTGTCTCAACCTACTACTCAACTTGTAGTTCCTGTAGGTCAAATGACTATTTCACTAGGGTCATCTGCTCCTTTGTCGCTATCTACAATCCCTGCAGTTCCTCCTTTGAGTGGACAATCTACAGTTTCATCTGTGCCTGGGGGGCAATCACATCCTTTATATGTACCTCCCCTTTCGGGTGGGGGCAATCTGAACTATGGAACTGTATCGGAGGCGAGACAACCTATATCTAGTCTTGGTGGAACTTTGGTTTCATCCATAACAAATTCTGTCATAGGTACCTCTCTACCAGGTGGTCATCCTACTTCAGCTCAACTTGTTTATCAATAGCCTCACGTTCAACAACCTCATGTTCAACAACCCGATATTCAATAACAACATATCCAAAATCCTTATGTTCAGCAACCAAATGTACAATATCAGTATGTTCGACAATCGAACATTTCACAGGAATATGTCCAACAACTCCAAAATCCATTGGTGGGTGTTGCGACTAATCCTTAATTTGGTCCTCAAATCCAATCTGGTCCAAACCCTTCTCTGGGTCAAGCTGGAACTTACCCCATTCAACCCGGTGTTCAATACCAGCAAATTCCACAGGGTCAGTACCAACAACCCTAGCAAGGACCTTATGTCCAGTAAGGGCCTTATGTTAAACAAGGACCTATCCCTCAATAGAAGCTGCATCAGGGGCCTCATCAGCGGCCCCAGCAAGGGCCTTACCAACAGCCTCAACAGGGTCCTTATGTTTAGCAACAACTGCAACAAGGCACCTATCAACAGCCCTAGCCTCAACAAGGTCCTTACCAACAACAGTGGGGACAATATTGGTATTATGGTCAAAATCAACCCCAATGGGGATAAAACCCGTATTAGCAGGGTTGGAACCCTCAGATGGGTAATTACCAACGACCTTTCACCCCTTATAATCCTCAGTTACCATTCTTGGCCACGTTGGAACTTCCGGATGTGTTAAGGCTTACGAATGACCCAATCCAACATATGCTGCATTGGCATCCAGTTCCAACTAAGATTCTTGGGGATTGTCTTAAATTTGAAGGTAAATCCGGAGAAGACCCCCAAGCTCACGTTATGACATACCATTTTATGGTGCTCTTCTAACTCTTGGGTGAACGATTCAGTTTGACTATGTCTTTTCCAGTGCACATTAACGGGCGCAACTGCTAATTGGTACATTGAACTACCTTGCGACATTTTCGAAGACTTCAATTCGTTGGCTATGGCCTTCCTTACGCATTTCCAGTTACCTGTCGGGTATGAAATCAGTACTCGCCTCTTAACATCTTTGGAACAGTCAGCTGCTACCCATATCTCTGACCACATTCATGAATGGAGACGCAAGCAACATCTGATCAAGTTTGAAATTCCTGATCAACTACTAACAGAATGGTTCACTAAATCATTCATCCCTCAAATTGTCAAAGATATTGCTATGGGTGGTTGTGTAACTGAGGAACAAGCCATCACCCGCACTCAGTATCTGGATCTGGTCTATTCCCAATCTGGGACATTATACGATCTTTTAGCGAACGCTTCACGAACTTCAATGGACCCGTCATCTTCGAAATCTACTGATACACTACAATTTGATGGTGTTATCGGGTCAGTGGCTCAAATTGCAAATAATACTCTGAAAGCTTCTTCGAAGCCTAAGTCTACTTCGACCACTGTGCCCTCCACTCCTGTCAACGATCCCAAAAATCGTGGTAAAACCTCTAAGGTTAACACCGTTCATTCTGCCGTAGCAGATAAATCCTCCAAAGGTAAGAAGAAGGGGAAAGGCAAAGCCAAAACCAATTCCCCTAAACAAGATTCCTCTAAGTCGTCTGTTGACGATGCATCTAAACGTAAGCTCAAATATCCTTGCTTAATATGTGATAATGATCATTACACCAAGGATTGCCCTCGTCGTGCCGAGGTTAATCATCTTTTAAAAGGCACACAAGGAACATCGGTTGTTTTGAAAGAACCCTTTCCATCTCAGCAAACGCAAATGGAAGACCAACCTCAATCTTCTGCATCTGGAAGCTCTCAGGTTTTCATGAGTGGCAGAGAACCCATATCTACCGCTATGTGTTCAAAAGAATATTTGAATCCTGCCAAATCTATGGTGGAAAAAGATGCCACAGATGTGCCTTATTCTTCCACCCCGCCCCAGTTCCGGTCCTCTTCATATTGAGAGACCTAGTAATGATTCCACTATCCGACCGCCTCCTAAAGATGTTCTCCGGAAATCCTCATATAATCCAAATGTGCGAGCTACTCAACATTACAATATTGTGGAAGATCTAGCTCAAGCGCCTTCAGCAATGTTGGCGTTGGAAGTCCTTCAATCTTGTTCATCGCAAAGGAAGGCATTCCTATCCGCTATCAGAGGAATTGATCCTTCGGATTCGAATTTAATTACTTTTGACCTTGAAAATCACGTTCCTCGTCTCTCGTCACAAATGGCTTTTCTCATACAAGTTCTAGTGATGGGTAGGACTAATCATAGGACTCTCATTGATGAAGGTGCCTCCACCTGCATCATGTCTATCACGTGTTGGAAAGCCATTGACTCTCCTCCACTAAGTCAGTGTCCTAATACGCTGGAAGTTTTCGATGGCAGAGGTTTTCGACCATATGGTATTCTTAAATCTCAATCCAGTTGGAGGGAAAAACAATGGATATGGAAGTAGAATTTTTCGATGCAAACCTCAACTATAATCTTCTACTCGGTCGTAGTTGGACCCATGCAATGGTTTGCGTGGTCTCTAACTTGTTCCTGTTGATTTTTGTAGCATCAGAAAGCGCTCTAAGCCCCAAATTTTGTGGAGAGACTTAGACACTAGTATTCCAAAGATCCCAGAAACCGTTTGTGAAAATTCCACTCGACTGATGTTTTATTAAAATAATTAATTATTTTAATGGAGACCCTAAGTCTAACTTAAAGAAATTAAATAATTAAAGGACATTAATAAAACATAGTGAGAATAATCTAGAAAAAGCAAAGATCAAGTCATGTTATAATCTTAGCCATTGATTAGAGCTCTAATCTCAGTCGTTGATGTTTCAACGAGAAGACTATAAAGGAAGGCTTAAGGGCCATTTGGAAAGACACATTGAAGTGATCTAGAGTTCGAAATCTCTGAGGCGGGGTTTGTTAAGGAATTCGAGCGAGGTATGAGCAGTGAGGGGTAGAGATAGCATCCAGAGAGATATTTTCTCAAACAGTGGAGCATCAGTCAGAGAGGCAAAGGTGATCTAACCAAGCCAGCACTGAAGGAAGGAGGGTTGACATAGCGACTGCGTAGGGCTCATGCAGAGGCAGAGAAAGGTTTCCAGAATTTTGCTTGTAGATCAGTTTTGGAGGCCGGGATACGAAAAGTGACACCGGGAGGCTATTCCTCAGGGTCCACAGAGGCAAAATGACTTGGTTGAGGTTGAACGCTGACCCTGGAAGGGGGTGACGTAGTGGTTGGAAGGTCCAACGCTGGGACTGCGCAGTGCCTCCCTAGGGTAGAGTTTTCTTCATCAGGATCAACTGGGAACTCAGTGATTGAGTGAGGTAAATCCTCACAAATTCTTCTGCCAGTATTTCCCTCTATAACTGAATTACCCTAGGGGTATTCAAAGATGTATTCAGACATTACTAATGCTTAATAATAAAACCCTCAGATCTGCTGCACCGATTTTTCTGCATTGGATTTTTCCAGGGACCTAGTCCAAAATAAAGGTGTCATATGTGTGAATGGTTTTTCTTGTTCAATTTCCTTGTTTCAAAATCATGAGTATTATAGTGTAGGTTGCTTCAGTATTTCATGTATGATTCAAAAATAATTGTGTAAATAAATTACATAATAGAAGAAGTAATCCAATTGGTCGCAGTAGGATTCCTTAGATTTGTTTCAAGATCTAGGAATTTCCACAGTTCTGTGTCCTTCGTTTTCCCCATTAGGAAAAAATCGTTACGGTTGATCAACTTGCCTTCTTTTCACCTGATTCTTTGACTTGCAATGTACCATATGTTGGGAATACCACTTTTCCTTATGAGAGTGTCGGAGCAAGTCTCTTCAAAGACTCATCATTGATGGGAGTCTTCTCCCTTCTGCCTCCCAACATTGCTTCAGTAAACATGATTTCATTTGGTCACGACCCCTGGATCATTCCTAGCCATGACCGGATTGACAGTTTTGGCGACGTTATGCCGCTTAGCCCTGTTGAATAGATGTATCAGAGCATCCTTCTGGGTTTTGCGGCTGCATCCGATTCCAATGATAAATTGGTTTCGTCTCTAGACACGTACTCGCAATCCCCCTGGTTTGGTTCATGGGATTCCGATGATTCTTTGAATGAGACATTTCCGACTGATGAGAGTATATTAAAAGTTATGTCTCTTGAAGAAACCCCTTGGAATGATGGTCATCATCGTTCCTTGTTTCTCCTAAGCCTTGGTGAGATCGCTACCTATCTGAAAACCCGTGTTTCCCCTGAATCGATTGGCCCACTCTAGAATCTAATCTTGGTTCGTGAAGTCCTGTTTGAAGGAAACATAGGCAACATTTCAACTACCATTACGATCGACATCTCTGTCAAATCACGGATTGTCGAGAATATTCATGTTGGGGCTTCTTGTTCTCCCGATGAGATCAAGATTTACACTGCCCTGTTCAAAGAATTTCGCGATGTCTTCGCCTAGTCGTATGAAGAAATGTCGGGCATCGATCCTAGTATCATGGTGCATGAGATTTCTACCTATTCGGACTCGAGACCTGTCCGTCAGCGTCTTCGTCTGGTGCACTCGAGAAAAGCAACTGCCATAAAGGGAGAAATTGAAAAACTTCTTAAAGCTGGCTTCATTTATCCCATACCTTTGACAAAATAGGTCTCTAATATTGTTCCTATTACCAAAAAACAAGGAACTATTCGTGTTTGTGTTGATTACCGTGATATCAATAAGACTTGTCCTAAAAATAACTATCACACTCTTTTTATCAATCAGATAATTGATGAATGTGCTGAGAGTGAAATTTTTTCCTTTGTGGACAGTTTTTCTGGTTACAACCAGATTAACACTCTCCCCACTGATCAACATAAAACCGCCTTTATCTGTCCTTTGGGGGACATTTGCATACAAAAAGCTCCCTTTTGGCTTGAAGAACACTGGTGCTACCTTTCAGCGAGCTAGGTCCTATGCATTTCATGATACTAAAAACATAGTCTGACTCTAGCCATATCTTGATGATCTTCCTGATCATTTCGTGAAACGTCAAGATCATCCCGCTCACCTTTGAGTGATATTTCTTCGCTGTCAGCACTATAACATTCGGTTGAATCCTCACAAGTGTGTCTTCTACGTTGAATCGGGTCATCTCTTGGGATTTGTGGTTTCTAAGGAAGGCATCCAGATTGATCCACTGAAATTCGAGGCTATCATCAATTTGCCTCCTTCTATTCATCAGCTGCAGAGCTTGCAGGGGAAAGCGAACTTTCTCCATCGTTTTGTCCCGAATTATGCCAAGCTTGCTAAAGGATTTACTCGTCTATTGAAAAAAGGGGTCCCGTTTATTTGGGATGAAATTGCTCAATCTTCTTTCGATGCTTTAAAGACAACTCTTGTTAGTGCACCTTTGTTGCATCTCCCTGATTATCGACGTGATTATTTCCTATATTTAGCTGCCGCTGACGACACCATTGGCATGGTGCCAGTGCAGGATGACGATGACGGGAATGAGCATATTATCTACTACTTGAGTCGCAATCTCTTTGATGTTGAGACACGTTACGGTTATGTAGAGAAGCTAGCTTTGGCAGTTGTCCATGTTGTCTAACGCTTTCGCCATTACATTCTCCTGCGCAAAACTATGGTGATTTCTGATTGTAACCCCATGACTTACATCCTAGCTCGTTAGTTACTTGGGGGCAAATACTCCAAGTGGATTGTTATCCTATAGGAGTTCAATTTAGAATTTGCTAAAGCAAAATCGAAGAAATATCTAGTTTTTGTTGAGTTGATCTGTGCTCTTCTATCTGCAGTTTCACCCACTCCTTTTACTGAGTTGATTCCAGATGAATCACTCTTTCTCATCAGTACTATTGATCCATGGTATGGTGATATCATTATCTATCTCCAAACCCAAACTTTTCGACCTGAGTTATCTCACTATGTAGTATGAGCGACGTCGAATCCATCACCAGTCCCAACCTTATCGGATTATTGTGGATACTCTTTATTGCACTGGTGTTGATTCTATCCTCCATCGATGTTTGACTCTTGAGGAAGCTGAGAAAGTGTTAGTCAAGGTTGTCATTGATGTCAATATGGCATTATTGGGATGGCAAATATTCTTGTGATGTCATAACCTCATGTATATTATGATGATGTCCTTACTCATAATGACAAGTCCCTCTTGTTTGATAAGGATGCTATTAATGAAGATGTCAAGCTATTAATGATGCCATTATGATGTCAAGCCAATAAGAAAAAATCTTGTCCTAGATGACTATTGATCATAATGATGACCTTGAACTAACCATGAAGACAACACAACCTCATGTATCCTTGCTCTTGATGAAGAAGCCCTTGATGTCCTAATCACCTTCTGTACTAAAAAATTCAAGAACAGTCACAAAGAAAAATAAAAGTGGGCACCTTGGAGTCATCGTATCAACATGGGACCTATACCATCTTGTAGAGTATATTTTTCCCTTTCTAACGAGCCATTATACGCCTCCTAACTCACTTCTAGATTATGAGAAATTGAATTTATAAGTTAGAAAAATTATTATTTTTGCCTAGCCAACTTGAGCCGACTTGTGTAGGCTCGTACTCCTTCACCCAACAGACGTGTCTATTCGTCTTAGGTCAAAACCCATATAAATATGACGTCCAACACTCATTTTTTATCATCAATTCGGTCAAGATTTCAGATAAGAACCACAGGAGCAGATAGGAGGCCGAGGACCTCAAGATTTATTGTTTAGGTCGATTTTCTGATGAAGATTAGACAAGATATCAGAGATTAGAATAAGGCTGAGGAGGAATTGATATCCCTGTTTTTGGAGGACAGATCTGAGTAAAATTCAGTCCGGATTTACAGTCATTTTAAAGGCTCGGATTTAGACTTCAGCTTGGATCACTAAGGCTTGAAGCCCTGTCTCAGTAATTCGGATTGACAGTAGCTCATACACTTGTGGCAGAAACCTGTGAACAAAAATAGAAGCTCAGACCTGTAGTATTTGAGGAAGAAGCCCAGACCTGTAGCATTCGAGAAGCTCGAACCTTAACATCTGTTGTGCTTGAATCTGTGGCAGACTACAGTCTCTCAGGCCTGTGGCACACAAGAAGTTCAGGTTTGTAAACAAATTGTAGTATAAAAGATTCGGTGGTTTAGAGCACTCTATTGGTCAAACTTTTGAACAAGACTGAAACTCGGGCTGCCACTAGTGGACAGACTAGTAGGACAACTGAAGAATAGCCTAGAAAAGGTTCAACACAAATCTATTGCTACTCAGTTACTTCAGAACAGTGATGATTGAACTATTACAAACTGCACCTGTGACAAATTTAGAGAAGCTGAACCTCGGATCTGTGGCAGCCACCTAAGGAGGGACAGTCACATGAACGGTCCTATTTGAGGAACTCAGATCTATGATAGAAGCATAACAACTCGGACCTGTGGAAAGATTAAATCTCAGCCCTGTGGAGATAATATACCTCAAACCAAAGGTGAATAGAACTATGATTTGTTTGGCAATATAAATCTGTGTATTGACAAAGTTATTTTGGAGCAGACCTTGGCAAGAAGACTTGTGACTTGATCAGCTTTCTATACTTGAACTTGTGAACAGACTTGTAGTGTCTTGGATAGGTGACACTTGAGGAAGTTTAGACTTCTGTTGAGAAGCATACTCCACCATATATCTTGAGCAGATCTGAAAAAGTCAACTTGAAGCAGCTGTTGAAGGACCATTGATTCTTGGAGCCATCTGAAGACATCTTGAAGGTTTATTGAAAATATCTTATTGAAGGATCCTTGAAGTCTTGTTGAAAGAGCATTGATGACTTGGAGCATCTCTAGTATTGTTGGAGCTTGGAGGTCTCTTGAAGTCCAGTGCGTAGATTTTGGGAAGACTTGTTGATAAGTGCAAACTCGAGAAACTTATTGAAGAAACTCTTGGAGAATTCTTGGGGCAGCATATTCAAGACACTTTGAAGATTTCTTGAAGACATTTTGAAGGCACCCCTTGGAGACCATGATGCATTGTTGATGTCATCATGAGGTAACTTGGAGAAATTGTTTGGGTATGATGAAGAGCAATGGTGACACTTTTTAAGAAGAAAAGGTTGTCATTGATGAAGTGACGTGGAAACTAAGTGATGACATTGCTGAAGATTTGCAAGGCTCGTCGAAGAAGACTTTGGGAGCCATGAAGAATAACCAAACATATTTTGATGAAGTGAAGTTGAGGGTTGGAGCCTCATAGAGACAAGGTCGGTGCCTTGGAAGATAGGGTTGGAGCCCTAGAGGATTGGAGTCCTCAAGAAACCAGGTCAGAGCCTGTACCAGAGATAGGGTTGGAGCCCTAAAGGTTGGTGCCTCAAATTGACAAGGTTGGAGCATTGGAAAGACCAAGTCGGTGCTTGGCACAATACAGGTTGGAGCCTGAAAGATTGGAGTCTTCATCTAGGGTTGGAGCCCTATATCATTATTATACTTTACTTATTGTAAAGAAGAAATTAATAAAAGTATTTATTCCATCATTGTTCATTTTGTGTTCTAAATATAAGTGATCTAACTGGTAAAATTAACAATTGAAAAGAAATATTGATTCACCCCCCTCTCAGTACTTCCAACAGAAAGTTTTAAATGACTGTCACTCGAGGGCATGTGGCGGTCAAATGTCCGGTTACGCCACTGCTCAAAAGATTCTGCGCACAGGTTATTTATGGCCATCCATTTTCAAGGACTACATCCTTGTTGTTCAAAAATGTCATAACCGCCAAATATACTCTCGCAAAGAACATGCCCCACCAAAACCCTTGCATCCAGTGGTTACGGTCGAACCCTTTGCAAAATGGGGCATCGATTTCATGAGTTGTAACCCTCGCTCGGCCAAGGCCATGGTTATATTATCGTTGTCGTCGATTATTTCAGTAAGTGGATCGAGGCGATGCCTACATACGATGCTGAACGTAAAATTGCGGCGCAATTTCTTTTTAACTATGTCATAGCTCGATTCGGTGTCCCGAAGGCCATAGTCTATGTCACATGGTTCGAGTTCGAGTTCGGGTTCGATAATGATTAGGTTCGGTTCGTGTTCGAATTTTTTGATGAGATTCACCATTAGGTTCGTCTATATACATTTTCTATATATATATATATATATACACTGTTTAAAATGAAAAATAAGATAAAATAGTTAGATATCAACATCAATAAACATAAAAAATGTTATCACGATCATGGAAATTGCAAGGATACATTACAAGCTTGAGCTGTGACATGAGGTTATGATTTTTGATCTATGCACTTGGTCAATGGCTATGAGGTTCGATGAGGTTCGCTGAACCTCAAAATTTTTTTAAGGTTCACCAAAATTCGAACCTCAAGGTTGAAGTTCGTCGAACCTTGTGACATAGGCCATAGTCACTAACCATGGCTCTCATTTTCGAAATTATATGATGACAGAGCTTATTGCTCGGTTGGTCTTACGTCACGACAGCTCGACTCCTTACTATCCATAGGCTAATGGCCATGTTGAAGTCGTTAACAAAGTTTTGGTCATGATGCTTCAACGAACCATTGGGATGCACAAACAAAATTGGCATCTTATGCTATTTTCAGCTCTGTGGGCATACTGAACTTCAGCTAAGACAGCAACTGGATTCACACCATTTCAATTGGTGTATGGTCTGGAATCCACGCTCTTGATCGAGTGTGAAATTCCTTATTTGAAGCTAGTTGTCAAGTTACTCCCTAGCACTTCACCAGAAGAGGAACGATTACTTTATCTCGAACGTCTCGATGAGACCCGACGAATTGTTGCTTTGGTTATCGAAGCTCAAAAGAAACGAGTTAAAGCACGATATGATAAATCGGTGACTCTGTGTGTTTTTACTAAAGGTGACTTGGTCTTGTTATATGATTAAGCCCGTGATAAATTGGGGGTCGGGAAACTCGAACCAATGTGGCATGGGCCCTTTATCATTAAACAAGTATTAGAAAAAGGCCCCTATGAGATGGTCGATTATGAAGGGAATCAATTGGCTGAGCCCCGAAATGGGCTCTATCTCAAAAATTATTATGCTTGATTTGGCGTAAATACTTTTGTACATTAGTGTGTTTTATTCATTAGAGTGAAGTTTGATTTTGGTGTGATTGTTTGCTTTTGCAGACATGTTTTCCTCTGCTTACTTTGTGTTCCACTTGGTTCGAAGATGTCGTCGAGCCATTATGTTGGTTTTGTTGATGGCGCTTGTCGTAGTACACGAACCTTGTCTTCTGCAGCATGGGCATTGTTTACTCCTAATGGCGAGTTAGTAAATTTGCAAGGTGTATGCTTGGGTCGAACAACTAACAACATTGCTGAGTATAGTGCAGTTATTGAACTATTATCGGATGTTGTTACTCTTGGGATTAGAGCTTTGGCAGTGAAAATCGATTCACAGCTCGTTGTGCTACAATTGAATGGTCATTATTCAGTAAAAAACCCTCAAATATTGTGCATGTATCTGCGTGTTCGACTATTGGAACAGAATTTTGATTATATTACATATCAACATATTCCAAGACTTTTGAATACATTGACCGATACATTAGCTAATTATGTGTTAGACAGACATTTGCATCACATGTAAAAACCAAAAACATCATCATGATACAAAACATAAATAGCATAGAAACATATATATATATATATATATATCAGATTTGTAAAAAGTTTGCTACATCAAAATGTCAAAAATCAATGTCCCAAGACACATGGCTTCTCGAGCCTACATAAGTGTAGTCAAAAGGAATAAATGAGGGCATATCTATCCGTTGGCATGGTGCCAGTGGTAATATGTTACAACTCTGACTACTCGACCTAGCTGTCAGTGAAGTCGAGCTGAAACCCCCATCATATGTCTCTGGTACGCCTCTCATCAAAGCTCGACTTGAGACCTCATCCCAAGTGTCTAGAAGAACTTGAGCAATCCGCAGTTGCGGAGTGCCCTTATGCAGTTTGGATCTTCTGCTGCTTCTCGGTCCTCAACCTCATGATCCCGTTCTTTCCACTCAATCGCCATAATTTTCCTACAAAACATTAATTAACTAGTATTAAACATCTTCCATGGAAAAAGTTTGGCAATTCATTAGTTACAAATTGAACATTTCATGAATAAAATTTGCTCACGACTCTAGTGCGTCTGTGTGCCAATTTTCATGCATTGGTACTTTAGGGACTAAGGCGAGCAGCGCAGACCCGACGAGTGAAACTCACGTTGGTCACCGAAAGGCTATAATTTTTCAAGGGCTCTCCCTAACCTAGTAAAAAATGAATTTAAATGCTCAAAACTAGAATAGAAATGTAGGCCAAGAGGATTATTACCTGCAACACACAGATCAGCGAATGGTGTCCTGGATCAACTGAACGAGGCACCTGAAATTCAAATAAAAATGGAGGGAAAGTGCTTTGGTAAAAGTTCAAATGGTAAAAGTGATTTTTATTTTTGATTGTTTGTTATTTAAAGAACTTTTATCTATATTCTAATTAAAAGATGATTTTTTGGGAAATGACGCTTCCACAAATCCACTTCCAAAAAATGTCCCCGCTTCGTACAACATTGCATTAGACATGTATAAATAAGATAGAGGTTATTTCACTCTCTCACCATCATCACTTGGAGAATCCAAACCTCAAGAGAATTCACAATTGTTCCTTCTTGGCTATTAGAGATTCTTGGAATGCATTTTGATGTTTGGAAGCTATTAGGATTGTATTTGGAGCTATTTCTTTGATGAATGGTGTTGAGAAATGCAGCAAGAAAGTCTCAATTTGATTTTGCCTTAGTCAAATTGAGAAAATTTGAATTTCCACATCAGACAACTGGATGTTGTTAACTTGTGTGACATGGCTTGTGTCACTCAATTTAATCATTAAATTCGAGTTAGAGGGCTTGGAGTTCAGTTAAGCATGTGTGATTGCTAATTTGTAGCAATCAAGGTCAGTTATTTCAAGTTGTTTTCACTTAAACTAGTTCCAACTGTTGATAGAACTAGTGGAAGGTCAGTTGTGCAGTAGGACAACAGTTGAACTCAGTGACCATCTGGTTAACTAATCAATCAACCCAAAATAGCTAGTGCATGCAGAGAATTTGAGTTCCCCAGCTATGGTGGAGATTCCAAGGTAGTGTAACATCATTTGTAGACTATTTTGGAGTGTACAAGTGTTGCATGCAACCAGAAGATCAACCTTGGGAATTGCGCAGTCAATTGGAGGAAAATTCCTAAATAATAGGGGCCTCATTCTTCAAGAATTGTGCAAGGAAATAGGGGCTCAAGCTAAGGCAAAATTTGACTAAGTCTGGATTAGAGATTCCCTTTGAGTAGAGAGATAGGTTATTCACTTGCAGATTGAGCTCAGACTGAGCTAGCAATTGTAATACATCTCTATTCATCTGGTTATGCAAGCAAACATAAGAGGCTTTTATTAATTGCTTTCCCCTGGAAAAAATATTGTGCATGTGTGTTATTTCTTATTGCATGTGTGCGATTGTTGTTCTAAATTGTGAATTAAATTCCGCAGATCAATAGAGTAGGATTGTGTCTCTTGATTTTAGATCAAACTTCTTGAGCAGTTGCAATTCTACAGTTGTGCGAAGGGATGTAAAGTTTGATGAGGAGAAAGCGATGCAGTGCTCTCTTGAGAGGGAGCTTTGTTTAAAATACTACTCAGGAGAGGTGTTACTAGGCTTTTAACCCTTTTAGCCTAGTGAGCACATTAATGGCTTTTGTCTCAACGACATTTATGAGTTATATTAATGTCATGGGTGGAAAAGGTACTTAGAAGTGTTGTACCATGTACTTTTTCTAATATTAAAGTCACTTGTACTTCATAAAGTGACTTTATGCTAAACGCACATATTATACTATTTTAATATTAAAGGAAGGTGAAAAATCACTTTATCAGAGAAATTAAAAAGGTACACAACTTGAAAAAGGTACTAGGAGACTTTTAAGTGATGGGGCCAATGTATGAAGGGGGTCATTTGGGAGAAATGATCTCAACCACACATCTTGAGATTTGAGGATGAAATTTCATCGATTGGATCCTAGGTTTAGGGATTCAATCTTTTCCAAGGAGACAAAAGAGGAAAAGGGAAATTCATTCTTCACTTCACAATTGAGAGAGCATGAGGAGAAGAGAGGAGAGAGCAAAACTTCAAGGAGGAGAGATTGCAAACTTGAGAGAAGGGTTCAAATTCCAAGGAGGAGATGTACAAGCAACAACATGATTTTCTAAGAGAAAAACGTAGCATGAATTTCGAGGGGCAACAACATGAAATTCAAGGAGTTGGGCATGATTTTTGAGGAGTATCTAGGCACGAGTTTCGAGGAGGTAACAACTTAGTTCAAGCTCGAAATTTGAGGCATGAATTTCAGGACAATCAACTATAAGCAGTGCGAAAATTGAGGAGGATTACAACTGTTGTCATGCACGAAAATTGAGGCAAAACAATCACCCTTGGGCACAAAAATTGAGGCCGATTTCAACATTGTTCCTGAGGTAGATTCTAGGCATAGAAATCAAGGAGTTGGGCAGAGAATTTAATTCTAAAATTTTGGGCACAAATTTTAGTGTAAATCTAATTTTTCAATGGGCACAAATTTCCAGAATATGTGCATTTAATGCTACTGCAAAAAGGGAGATAACTATTGTTTTTATGTACTTATTTATAATTTCTCAAGTAATAAAATCCTCCTTTGAAGACTGGTTTTCCCCAAGAGGCTGTGGGGTTTTTCCAGGGTCAGTTTGACCAAAAACAAGTGTCTCTTATGTGTTGAATGCTTGTATTTAATTTTTCATTAATTACCAGCTATTAGGAAAGTGAAAGAGTAGAAGCACTCTTTATGTTTGCAATAAATGCATTCTGAAATTTATATCAGCATGTCAAAACATGTGGGTTGGGCCTAAATAAACACATGCAAAATTGTAAATTGGGTTAAGGGTGAAGATCATTAAATCTCTACAAGCTTCAAATCCCACCAGAAGAGGAGCTTTTAGCTCCAAAGAAGGAACCTCAGGAATTTGTGGAGCGGCCACAAAGAGAGAAGCAAAGAGTGGAGACATCCACTCAAGAAGAAACATCCAGAGAAGTCAGAAAAAGAACCAGGGAAGCTGATAGATTAGTGCAGGATGCGAAGGAGAATGTGGGAGATCCTTCAAATTTGCGCAGGCAAAGGAGGTCACCTGAGAAGTACACTGGCTACATGCCTCTAATGACTGAGCTTGAAGAGACTGAGCCATCCTCTTTTGAGGAAGCAGTTGAGTAACCAGTTTGGGTTGATGCAATGGTGGAAGAATACGAATCCATCATGAAGAATAGTGTTTGGGAAGTGGTCCCAAGATCGGCAGATAAATCAATTGTGTGTTCGAGAACGATCTTCAAGGTTAAGCATGCAGAAGACGAAAGCATAGAAAAGTACAAGGCCAAATTTGAGGCCAAAGGATTCTCTCAAGTTGAGGGAATTGAATATGAGGAAACCTTTGCTCCTGTATCAAGGTATTCATCCATCAAATCAATTCTTGCACTGGTTGCACAAATGGGGTGGAAGATCCACCAGATGGATGTAAAAACAACATTTCTCAATGGGGTTATTGAGGAGGTGTTGTACATTGAGCAACCAGAAGGTTTTGAGACATTTGATCGAGAGTCTCATGTGTGCAGACTCAAGCGAGCATTGTACGGTCTCAAACAAGCACCCCATGCTTGGTACACTAGGATCGACAATTATCTCACTAGTTTGGGCTTCACCAAAAGTGAAGCAGATGCGAACCTCTATCATATTTTGGTAGAAGGTAAATTGATTATCATTGTTTTATATGTTGATGATTTAATATTAAATGGTCATGAGCAGTTGATCAGATCTTGCAAGGAGGACCTTGAAAGGGAATTTGAGATGAAAGACATGGGTCTCATGCACTACTTCCTCGGGCTGGAAGTATCGCAAGGCAATGGGGAATTGTTTGTGTCTCAAGAAAAGTATGCAAATGAGATTCTGCATGGAGAGTTGTAAGCCCACGGAGACACCTCTAGCGACCAACTAGAGGAAGAAGACTGCCACTTCAGGTGAAGAGGTGGATGCTACCATTTACCGACAATTAGTGGGTTCACTGATGTATCTTGTGAACACACAACTAAATATGTGCTATGCAATCAACTAGCTGAGCCAAGCTATGGTTAGGCCGACCAAATTGTTTTGGAAGGCAGCAAAGCATGTTTTACAGTACCTCAGAGGCACTACCCTGTTGATTTTTGTAGCATCAGAAAGTGCTCCAAGTCTCAAATTTGGTGTAGAGGCTTAGACACTAGTATTCCAAAGAACCCAGAAAGCGTTTGTGGAAATTCCTCTCGGATTTTGTTTTATTTGAAAAATTAATTATTTTAATTAGGACCCTAAGTCTAAACTTAGGGAAATTAAATAATTAAAGGGTATTAAATAAAACAGAATGTGAATCTTCTAAAGGACATGGATCAAGTAGACTTAGGGAAATTAAATAATTGAAGGGTATTAAATAAAACAGAGTTTGAATCTTATAGAAGACATGGATCAAGTAGACTTAGGGAAATTAAATAATTAAAGGGTATTAAATAAAACAGAGTGTGAATCTTCTAGAGGACATGGATCAAGTCATGTTATAATCTTCGTCATTGATTAGACATCTAATTTGAGTTGTTGATATGTCAATGAGAAGACTATAAAGGAAGGCTTGAGGGTCATTTGAAAAACATACCGAGACACTAAATTGATCAAAGAGTTCGAAATTTCTAGGGTGTGGTTTGCTAAGAAATTCAAGCTAGAAATCTGAGCAGTGGGGGGCAGAGATAGCATCTGGAGAGGAAGATATTTTCTCAGTCAGTGGAGCATCAGTCAGACAGAGGCAGAAAAGATCTAACCAAAGCCAACGTTGAAGGAAGAGGGCTCACGCAGAAGCAACGCAAAGGCAAAGGAAGGGTTTTCGGAATTTTGTTGGTGGATCAGTTTCTGAGGCTGGGGTCCGGAACGTGGCACTGGGAGGTTGTTCCTCAGGGTCCACAGAGGCAAAACGACTTGGTTGAGGGCTAACGCTGAGCCTAGAATGGGGTGACGCAGTGGCTGGAAGTTCCAGCGTTGGATCTGCACAAAGCTTCTCTGGGGCAGTGTTTTCTTCTTTCGGATCAGCCGAAAATTCAATGATTGAGTGAGGTAAATCCTCACAAATTCTTCTGCCAGTATTTCTCTCTGTAATTGAATTACCCTAGGGGTATTCAGAGATGTATTCAGACATTGTTGCTGCAAAATAATAAAACCCTTAGATCTGTTGCACCGGTTTTCTCCGCATTGGGTTTTCCCGGGGACTTAGTCCAAAATAAAAGTGTTATATGTGTGAATGATTTCCTTGTTCAGTTTCCTTGTTTCAGAATCATAATTATTGTAGTGTAGGTTGCTTCATTGTTTCATGAATGTATTCAGAAATAATTAAGTAAATTACATAATATATGAAGTAATTCAGATGGTTGTAGTAAGATTCCTAAGATTGTTAGATCTAGGAATTTTCACATGGTATCAAAGCATCGATGTGAAACAGGAAGGACAGATTTGATTTTTGAAGTGAAGGTCGTTGTTGCTGCAGTGCATTAGAACAAATCCATTGAAGGATTGCGCAGTTCTGGCCAGAAGACTGAGATTATCGTGGCAATCTCTATCTGAGTGAGTCAAGAAAGAGAAAGGGCTTCTAGATTCGAGATCTTGCTATGGTAGAGGGAGCAGCGCAAAGCCTCCACGCAGAAGACAAAGGGACGTAGTTTTTTGAAGTTGTTGTTGGGCAGAAAAGCGTTAGAAGGAGTCAAGAGCACATATTTGGGGAATTCTTCCTCAGTGATTTCCTAGCTTTTCCGTCACATTTCCTTGCTAAGAATAGCACCGACAACATCATAACTTTAAAGTACTAGATCCAGATACAGAGTTACTAATGGCCATAACTAAACCATTCCAGTTTTCTGGCAATGAACACAGAAATAAAAGAGCCCTAACTTCATCATCAAAGTTTACCCCTACAGAACTTAACTGACTGATAACTATATTAAAATCATTTAAATGGTCTGCAACAGATCCACCTTCTGACATCTTCATATTAAATAAACGTTTCATAAGAAATACCTTGTTTGAGGTTGAGTGTTTTTCATATAGTTTCGCCAATGCCTTAATCAAACCCTCTGTTGTTGTTTCCTTCGAAATATCGAAGGCTACTGACGCCGCAAGGCACAACCGTACTGTTCTGAGTGCCTTTCTATTGAGAATCTCTCATTCTGCGTCTGTCATAGTCGTCGGCTTCTTTGTTTTTCCGCTCAATGGTAGGTACAGATCTTTCTAATACAGATAATCTTCCATCTGCATCTTCCACAGTGGAAAGTTTTGGCCGTTAAATTTCTCAACCCTAAATTTACCATCTTCCGCCATTGCTCCCACTCAAACCAAGAACCCTTCTTTCCTACGAGTTTATCAGCCAAACAGACCTTTGGCTTTGATACCAGTTGTTAGAAAATTATATATTACAGAGCAATGCAACACATGAAATATGCGGAAAACACAAGCACACAAAACACATAAAACCAGAGAGACACAGATATACGTGGTTCACCCAGTTTGGGCTACGTCCAACCCAAGCAGTCAGTCCTTCCTTTCTATTATCCAGTAAAATGAAGAAACACAACCTACAGTAGATCCGTTGTAATATCCTATGTTCTCTCTCACAGTCTCTCTATCAGTTTCTCGCTCAGAGAATACACATACAATCGCAATCGCAATACAATGCCCTCATACAAGCGAGGGGTTGCCTTCTAGGGGAAAAAACCCTAAACTAAACATAACTTCTACCGTCAGATCATCCGCTTAATGAACGACCCAGATTGACTAGAAATTACTATACTTTTACAAGGCAATTTTAAATTTGTTTTTAGCTTCGGGGACGCCCCCCTTGGACCCCCCAGGAAGCATTTAATTACGAGCGGCACCCCATTAAGGTACAGGGGCCCAATGCTATGATACAAAATAAACAAGATAATTAGGCTCCACACCCAACATTATTTATAGTCACATCAATACAATTTTTTTATTAATTTTATTTTGGTATAACTTTTGAATTGAATTTAACCATGGTTACATGGATTTTGGTGCAAAAAAAGAATTGCAAATTCATAAATATTATTTTATTGGTTTAATTATTATTTTATTATTTCCTTAAAAGGCCAATTTTAGACCTCAAAATTCCCCTAATGAGTGCATGGCTTCATACCTCATGCAGTTTCAGAAAGTTCGAAATCAGTTGTCGGCAGTAGGTGCTACACCTACAGCTGCAACCATGGTACAAATAGCCCTTAACAGTGTCACGGAGGAGTAGCAAGTGTTTGTCCAAAGCATGCTAGGTCGGGCAGTGTTACCTAGTTGGGCGCAGTTGTGGTCAGCTTTCGAGGAGGAAGAGTTGAGGAGAGACCTCGTCAAGTGAAAACTTGATGGCAATAGTGGAAGCAGATCGAAATCTGTGGAGGAAGAGGAGAATGTAACCCTTGCATTGAAGGGATAGCAGGTGCAACAAAAACCGAAGCGTGGTGCTTCAAATGTCAAGTGCTTCAGATGTGGCGAGATGGGCCAGTGTGCATCTCAATGTCCTTTGAAGAAGAAGGAAAAAGATGAGAAGCATGACTCGAAGGTTGTAGCCGCAAGAATCGAGGAAGATGAGGTGGCTATGAGTGCCCATGCTTCTCCTAGTGAGAAGTGAGGTGATATTGAGCTGTAGTTCTTTGAACTTTAGTTGGGCAGGATCCTTGAGGAGCCCACGTCATGGATCATACCCTGCTACGAGAGCCCATGATCAGCAATAGCGGGATGGAGTACTTAGATGGAGTCGAGGAGTGACGGAGACGACAGTGCAGTAGATAGCAGCATTCATTTCTGGAGCAGTGCAGCGCAAAGCAGAGGCAGCAGCGCAGTGCAGAGCAGCAACAGCGCAGAGCATCAGAGGGACAGCGTAGTAGCTATCAGTAGTCAAATTCTTCAACACTGAGGTGCATCCACTGAACACTGGTTCAGTTTTGGGTGAGTTTCAATTGTTTCTCTCAACAACTAAGTTGTGGTGCAAATGTAGTGTTAGCAGTGGCAATGTTAGCAGCATAGTAGATGCAGCACTTGAGAGGGAGTTGTAGTACAGATGTAGCAGTGGCAGTGTCATGGGCAAGCAGTACAGTGGCAACAACAGCATAGTGTTGGTGGACAACATCAGCAGCACAAAGGATGATTCAGAGTCAGAGCAGTATGGCAGCAGGCATTATTGCTTGATCACTTTCCTCGCTAAGAGGGAGTGTTGATTTTTGTAGCATCAGAAAGTGCTCTAAGTCTCAAATTTGGTGTAGAGGCTTAGACATTGGTATTCTGAAAAACCCAGAAAGCGTTTTTGGAAATTCCACTCGGATTTTGTTTTGTTTGAATATTATTTTAATGAGTTGGAACAGGGTTCCCTAAGCTGCATTTTTGATATATTTTTGTATTAATTAGTCTAACGCAGGGGTTTTGGGGCAGGTCAAAGGCCCCAATGTATTGTAATATGTCAAAGGGTAGACCTAGAGTCCACAAACCACGGTTTGCGGACCACAGGATAGCGTAGGCTATGTTGATATAAATAGATGGATAGTTTGAGTCTAAAGGTAGAAAAGAAGTAAGATTGATGCTACGTGCGAACTGTTGAGATCTGTTTTGGGTAGTTTTGGGTAAGGACTCCTGCTAGCTGTGTGCGCGGAGATCCTCAGTCCTGCTGTGTGCGGACCCCGCTGGCTGTGTGCGCGGGTAGTGACTTGGGTTTGTAACTGGTTTTTGGATTATTAATGAATGTGGATCTGTTGAAGTACCTCTGTGTTATTTGTGAAAGCTGTGTCTACTAGTGAAGTATCTCTGCATGATCTGAATTTGCTGCGAATGCATCTGTGTTATTTGAATAGCTGCGATTGTGTTGTTTTATGGTAGTATTTCCTAATGCGCACGTGGATGCGAAGAGTTTGATACGATCTGTGTAATGGTAAAGCTCTGTTTATATTACTTGTTGTTTAGAGGGATATAAGCTTCGCTGCTCTACTGTTAAGGGTTTGGTAATGAAACTGCTACTGTGCGAACTTGATAGATCCTGATAAGGACTGCGTCCAATATCCACTTTCTCCCAGGGTGCGGATACCTGGTTCCAGCACCCACCCATACTACTTCGGGTGGGACCTTAGCCTGCGAAAGCATGTCATTGCCGAAAGGGCCAGTAGTATAGGGGTTTGTTGGCAAACCTTCACTTTGAACCTGAGTCAGGACCCCTCAAGCCAACAAATGGTTCTGTTGCCGGGACCGAGAGCATTTTGAGAGAAAGATCGGGTAATGCCACGAGGCCGTTGGAGACCTGAGAAATTGGAGCTCGAAGGTTGGTTCGAAAAACAGATTCAGGAATTTTCTATAAAAGAGAATCACAGCACAAAGATGACAGCTGAGAAGTGGAAGAACCCATATATTTTCACAGAAGTATATGAAATTTTCTTTGTAACTTTTGCGCACGAGCTCCAAGAGTGGCTAGCAAGTCTAGTAGAATTTCAAACGTGTTGGAAAGACGATCAGGTTACACAGTGGACTCCGGAATTGATTCAATAATTGGAGAAGGCTGACAACACAATCACCCAGACTGTAGATCATTGGGTGGATAGTGTCCTAGGAGGATTTGTAACAGAAGTCGCAGTTGATCAGTTTGTATCCTACTCTGAAGCGGAGCGGAGATTCTTCAAAGGATTCTGAGGTAAGATCTTACGAACGTTGCCGCTGCTAATTAAAATATTATTGTGCGAAAAAGGCATTTTGTGTAGCCATACCGAATGAATGACCTCTGGTCAGGGTGAGAGTACAACACGAAATGGTAAGTACTGCCGAGTCAACCGAGAAGGGGATAGATCTGTCTACAGCCCCTTAAGAGAGCCATTTGCGCACGCAGGAACTAGTCCTCCAGCTACACCATCATCGAATCAGCGTAAGGGCAAGAACTCGCCTACCCCTCCACCACTACCAGAAGAAGATATGGCCACACACATGAAGCTGCCCACCTTCAAGGGTGTGAGAGATAAAGACATGGATCGATTTTGGTTCATAGCAGAATCGGTATGGACTGCACAGAATGTTGCTAGCGACACTGTGAAAAGAGCGCAGCTATCCCTAGCCTTTGAAGGGAGGGCCTTGGATTGGTTCATGGGGTACGTAGGCCAGCATGCAAATCCATCAATAAAAGAAATTAAGGATGCTTTAAAACAACAGTTTCGAAAGCCTAAGTCCTATTCTCAAATAGTGGTTGACTTGAAAGACTTTAAACAGGGACCTACTGAGTCGGTATGGGACGCTGATCAGCGGCTAAAGAAGGTTCTTAGAGATGGGGAATTTCAGTGTGACGATAGACAGCACAAAGAATGGTTCATCGCCATGTTGTTACCTCACTTGCATGGACCTATGGGCCAGCAAGCGATTGAGACACAAGAAAAAGCCTTGGAGATTGCTATGAAGCTAGAAGTTGCGCCAAGAGACGATGCCCAGTTTGGCGTCCAGCGATCCAGGGACAGCGAGAGGCAATGCACCTCCAAATCCAGAATTTGCGAAAAGAGCGAGGAAAAGAAGCTAGTCCAGACATATGGTGCATAAGATGCAGGGTGTCAGGTCACACCAAGGATCAGTGCCCTCTGCTGGTAGACTACATGCAAGCCAGGGGGCCCAACCTATTATGCCCTAAAGAAGCTGCGGGACCAAGTGGCCCCACGTTATGGTGTGCTGACTGCCGCGTAGCTGGACTGCATGATACTAACCACTGCCCCCGTCTTGGTGCCTATGTTCCGGAGTTGAAGCAGCAATGGTGCTGATTCTGCTCATCAGTGGGACACGACGAACACAACTGTTGGACATATGACTTAATGATAGACCAAGGAAACCTATACAGGGTACAGGCTGACCCTTCATCACCACTATCCCCCTTGGGACAAGGAGGTTCCCTTGCCAAAGGTCGGGGGGGGGGGGAGAGGCGGAAACGCAGGTCGGGGAAGAGGGCAATTGATCTGTTATAACTGTGGAGAAGTAGGGCACTTCGCAAGGGACTGTCCAAACCCTGCACGATAATCCTGCCGATATTGTAGACAATTGGATCATGTGATCGAAGACTGTCCAGTACTGATAGCAAAAATTCAGGAAAAACAGCAGACACCAACGCAGAATGTGTAAAGGGTTAAGGCAGAATCGCATGATGAGGAACCCAGTATTAATGCCATAACACGTAGCGGCGTGGCTACTGGGGGAGCTGAGGAGAGAGCTGCAGCTGAACCCCTTATCCGAAAAGCTGCTATCAAGATGGAAAGCTTGGACCTGCCAAAAGGAGAAAGAAACCTTCATAGAAGCTCGCAAAGACTTTACCAAGGATGAAGCATCTACTTTAGAGGCTCCAACGAACCTAAAAGCGGACGACAAATTCAAACCATTCCTACAGGCATGTATGAGGCTGCTACGCAACCAGAAGGCAGTAGAAAATCTTCAAGCCCTGATAGACAGTTGCGCAGAAAGAACTGACCCTCCCACAGAAGTTAAGGATGTGCACAAATTGTACAAGCATAAGAAACACACTGGTCGGGAAATGCGGCTAACAGCGCAGATTGATGATTATGAAATGGATCAGGTCATCCTGGATCTGGGATCCGATGCGAATGTTCTGCCCAAGTAGACATGGCACAGGATGGGAGAACCTAAGTTGGAATGGTCTACTATACAACTACGCATGGCTAACCAACAGAAGAACATACCATTGGGGAGACTCTGAAAGATTATGGTAGATATCGCAGGGGTTAAGGTACGCGCAGATTTTGAGGTAATTCAGATTGTGGAAGATGCGGACACTTATCATGCACTCCTGGGACTAGATTGGGCTATAGACATGGGCGGCATTATCAACTTGAAGAAAAGGAGCATGGTTTTTGAGAATGAGGGTACAAGAGTGACAGTCCCTCTAGACCCAGGGAAAGGAGAACGGTATACAGAACCGATGTGTGAAGAAGACAACGTGGATCACATCTATAAGCTAACCGCCCGGGATGAGGATTGGATTAATCCTACAGCTGATGGCGTGCTTTGCTGGGAGAAAGACAGTGAATGCCTCTCTGAGTCCGACGGGGAGATTGAGAATTGGCAGAATCGGTTACATGATGTATCTGCACTACGATGTCTTAGGATCACGAAGAGCTTCCAGTGTATCTCCTCAGAGGTAAGAGAGCTACCTTACTTTGATGGTTTTGGTAGTATTAGGGATTTTCTGAGAACTTTTAAAGCAGAAGTCCCAAGGGAGCGAAGAATGTGGGCGCTTAACCTAGCCATGCGCATGACCCCTGCGCAGTGGTGGGAAACTCATAAGGGGACATTCCAGGATTGGGAGGAATATCGCGAGATGATGATCCTACAGTTTGAACCTCCGATTCACCTACGCGTGGAGACTTTCCTTGGCCAAGGAGACCTGCGCAAGCACGTGGTTGCATGGATGGCGGTGTGTTGTGAAAGGACCAAGGACAAATGGGTCCACCTGTTCATTCATGCCTTGGGGCCAATCCCCACTGCATGGTATCTGGATGCAGAGCTACATCAGCGTACCCGCCACTGGGAGACCATGAAGGACGATTTTGTAGGGACGTTCAGGTTAAGAAGCGGAACTGAGGCATTAGACGAAGCCCTGCAGGATATAGATGCCCTAGTTTTTGATGAATCACGCCCTCGTGTGGAGTACGGGACACCAGCTTGGGATATGCAGATGCAAGATATTGTTAACTGCCGCAATCTATCAATAGAGGAATGTGACGAAGACCCACGAAATATCGCCATCTCGGAATCGGAGGGTGAACGCGCAGTTGCTGGACCCCCGCTGTAGACCGTTGTTGTGACCAAGCCTCTTAAGCTAAGGGAAGTCAACATTGGAACAAAAGAACAACCTAAGCTAGCTAAGATTAGGGATTACTGGGACGATGATACCATTGAGAAAGTCGCAGAGCTTCTCACGGAGTACCAGGACTTGTTTTCTACGAAATTCTCAGAGCTCAAGGGTATTACGGGGGACCTGGGGGTCATGCGAATCACTTTAAAACCAGATGCAAGCCCTGTCAAGCAGCGCCCTTACCGATTGAACCCCAAGTATAAGCAGAAGGCCAGGGAAGAGATTGACAAAATGTTAGCCGCAGGTATCATCTAACCAGTAGAACAGTCAGATTGGGTAAGCCCTATGGTGGTCCAAGAGAAGAAGACTAAAGGAGAAATAAGAATCTATGTTGACCTGCGCAAACTGAACGATGCCTGCGTACATGATATCTTCCCTACGCCATTCTCTGATGAAATTCTCGATAGTGTGGGAGGGCAGGAAGCGTACTCATTCTCTGACGGGTTTTCGGGCTACCATCAAATCAGAATCGCACCTGAAGATCGCAGCAAAACTACGTTAGCCACTGAATGGGGATTCTTCCAATATACCGTCATGCCGTTTGGACTCAAGAATGCCCCTGCTATCTTTTCGCAGGTAGTGGTCGCAGTGTTTAAAGAATTCATCTACAAGTTCTTGGAGGTATACTTTGATGATTGGACAGTATTTGGGTTGGTAAAGAAGCACGTCTCGAACCTGCGCATGCTGTTGGACGCCTGTAGAAAGCACTAGATTTCCCTAAAGATTAAGAAGTGCATATTCTGCGTACCTTTTGGGATCTTGTTGGGCCATATAGTCTGTCGGCAGGAACTGATGGTTGACCGTTGACCTCGCCAAAGTTGTAGTGATCATCAATTTAGCAGTCCCTACAACTGAGAAACAGCTGCGCTCCATCCTCGGGCACACGGGCTACTACAGGAAGTTCATTCAAGGGTACACACTGATCACAACACCCATGGAGAAGTTGCTAAAGAAGGACGTTTCGTTTTTTTGGGACGATGAGTGTCAGAAGAGTTTCGAGCTACTCAAGGAAAAGATGGTCTCCGCACCTATTCTCATATTTCCTAACTGGACGAAGGTTTTCCATGTTCATGTGGACGCTTCAGGGATCGCCTTAGGAGTTGTCCTTATGCAGCCCGGGGAGGGGGACATTGATCACCCAGTTGTGTTTGCCAGTAGAAAACTCTCTAGTGCAGAGCGTAACTACTCCACTACTGAACGCGAGGGATTGGCAATGGTATACGCCCTGCAGAAATACTGGCATTATCTGCTAGGGGGGCACTTCAAGATGTTCACGGATCACTCAGCTTTGAAGTACCTAGTCAATAAGTCTGTGTTGGGGGGGAAAATCTGTTGATGGTTACTACTGTTTCAAGAATATGACTTTGAGATAATTGTGAAGCTGGGGAGATTAAATGCAGGACCCGACCACTTGTCTCGAATCGAGAGTGGCGAAGAACCAACCAACCTGGAGGAAAGATTGCCCGATGCGCAACTATTTGCTATTAAGGTGGTCGATGAGCACTTTGCTGATATTATTCAATTCTTGACTACGAGAATGGCACCTGCAGAGTATTCGATACAACAGAAAAAAGAGCTGGTAACTCGCGCAGCTGACTTTACCATCATCGCGGGCCACTTGTATAAGCTAGGAGCTGATGAGGTACTGCGAAGATACGTACCGGAGCATGAAAGACAAGCCATTTTAGAGGAAGCCCACAGAGGCGTAGCAGGAGGTCACTACGCAAGAAAAGCGATAGCGCAGAAGATCTTACGGGCTGGGCTGTGGTGGCCCACACTGCATAGTGACTCACGACTATTGCAAAGCCTGTGACACATGTCAAAGGACAGGAAGACTGTCGCGCATAGACGAAATGCCTTTACAACCACAGATGGCCTTGCAGCCGTTTGATAAATGGGCAATAGACTTCGTTGGACCCATCAACCCAACAGGTAAGAAGACAGGTGCCTGCTACATCAACACTGCCACTGATTATGTAACCAGATGGGCGGAAGCACAAGTTGTGAGGGATTGTATTGCAGATACTGCTGCGCGCTTCATTTTTGAACATATTCTAACCAGGTTTGGCTGTCCGAAGATCTTGATGAGCGATAGAGGTACGCATTTCGTTAATGAAACAATACAAGCTTTGACTGAAGAATTTCGAATCCACCATGCAAAAAGTACTCCATATCACCCGCAGGCAAATGGAACAATAGAAGCGTTTAATAAAATTCAGGAACAAGCATTGACCAAGATCTGTAATGTTGACCGAATCGATTGGGACGTGCGTATCCCATCGGTCCTTTAGGCCTATCAAACCACATGTAAGAAATTGATTGGGAAAACATCGTTTCGGATGGTTTATGGAAAGGAGGCCATTATGCCCATGGAATATATTGTTCCTAGCCTGCGCATCGCAGCCTTTACAAACATGGCAGAACCTGATATCATGGAGGAACGTTTAGCGCAGCTAGTTGCCTTGGAGAAAGATCGACTCATTGCTAACTTTCATCAACAAGTTCAGAAGGCCCGGGAAAAAGCATGGCATGATAGACATATTCAGCGGAAGATCTTTTCGGAAGGAGAATTGGTCCTGCTATACGATAGCCAGTTTGCGAAACACCCGGGGAAGTTCCGTCAGCACTGGCTAGGCCCTTATATGGTAAAGGAAATCACTGACAAAGGAGCTGTTCGATTAGCTACATTGCACGGTGATATTGTACCAAGATTTTTTAATGGGAGCCGGCTCAAACTGTATCGGATGAAATGACTATATGGCCGGAGTAGCTCTATTAGGATAGATACGCACAGGAAAGAGGGAAAACGCAGAGGTCAACTGCAGGTCAGGTGCGAGGAAGGGTGCGCAAGGGTCGACCGCAGGTCAGGAGACGCAAAAGGGTGCACTGGATGCGCAGGGGTAATACGTAGCTGCGAAAACTAGTCATTCGAACAATACAACTGGGTAAAAAGCCAATTTTACCATTGGAAGGAGTGGGCAGTCGGCAATTAATGCGGCGATTTCCTAAGATTTTTTACTGTTGCCATGATGGTAAGTTTCAGATAAGTCTCATCCAACCGTTGGTCATTATCCAAAGCTATAAAAGGAGGAGGGTAGCTCAGAAGTGGGTTCCGTGCATTCTGCAAATCTTGTGCTTTACAAATTTCCGCAACTATCATGCTTTGTTCATGTCTGGGCATGCTACCCCCTCTGATAGTAGCAATCCCGAGTTTGTCTTCCGCGCGAGAATGACGACGACCAATCCCGTTGAATCATCACAGACTGTGGCCTCTACGGAGAGAGCATCCGATGAAGTATTGGAGGTCACCCCTGAAGTCGAAGAGGTCATGTCCACCCCTGCCAAGGAAAAGCAAGTGGAGAAAAAGAAGAGTAAGGGGAAAGGCTAGGAGCAGGACTAGAGGAAGATAACAAAATAGGATGGGGGGAAGCCACGCACCTCCCCTCAGAATGTGAAATCCCCCCGAATGGTGCCTAATCGCTCGCATAACCCAGTGAAGCGACCTCTGTCTGCCCAAGAAGAGACTCAGCTTGCTGAACCAATCTCTTGGCTACCACCCTACGTTCGGCCTCACAGGCCCTCTGTGCGCATGCCTAAGAATCTCGAAGGTATGCGCACCTATCTGCAGATGCCACTGATTCCGGATGACATCCCTATAATTGGAGAAGCGTTTAACAAGCTTGACTCAATTAAGTTCGACGACCATGACCTTGCCAACCTAGAGGCCTTCCCAAAATTAGCACCTAAGCTATATCTGGAACGAGTACTGGAGGATGATGTGTTAAGGGTAGTACCAATGTCGTGGGTGCGCAGGTTGGCATGTTTCGGATTGCTAAACTTGCTGCAAATACCTCACTTTAGCCGATACAGTATAACTAATCGAATTGTACGACAACTGCTAGCCCTGATCCATGATAGCAACTTGTGGATCCAGGACCGCATTCCAATCGATGTTGCCCTGATTCATCGTATTACTGGTCTCCCCATGGAAGGATCGAATCCAATGGACCGCGTCGGCAAAAAGTATGAACAACAGATCGCTGAAAAGGTGCGCGAAGACTACCATGTCGACCGAAATACTAGGGGGTTCCTGATCAACACCATTTCCGACCCTCGAGTACGCATGGGTACCCTGTTGCTGGCTTGTAAGATGATGCGCAAGTGCCAAGTTACAACTCTCCCTGCCTATGTAATTCAGCTAGCTAGCTGCTACGAAAAGGGGGTCTGCTTCAACTGGTCACAGTTCCTTTGCAACGGATTTTTGGAGAACGTGCGCGAGGCCCATGATCATGGAAAGGCATTCTGCTACTCTTGGTTGCTGCTCCTCATTGCGTTAGCTGCCTGGGAAGCCCTTGAGGACTCGATCCTCCTTGAACTCGAACCGGACATGTGTGAAGGGGCGCAATACGCCAACTTGTGGGATTTGAAGGATGAGCAGCGCATTAAGGATAACAAAGTCTTTTGGGTACTATTACAGAGCACGCTCGCAGCGGCAATTCACTCCCGGCCACGCTTTTCGCCGACAGTCTACGACAAATACAAGGGTATTGCAGCATTCCAGGTCACGATGCACAATGTGCAGATTCAGGGCCGTAAGGATCCCGCTTGGGTATCGCTGCCCTACATGGTACTCGATGAGGAAATTGATCGAATCATTGCCACTTGGCCACCGAACTGGAAACTGGGCTTCAAATCAACAACAGTCGGCACTGCTGGTACAAGCACAGCGCTGAAGACCACCACCCCGCTTGATACCACTAAGAATTCAGAAGGCCGTGGCCCGGAAGGCTCCACTGGGAAGGAGGTTCCCCCAGATTCAGTGCAGGGCGGAGAACAGGAGTCACAGCAGGAAACGGATAGTTGAGCCTCTCAAGTGCCAGCGAATGAAATAGCGGGCTACAAGCCCTAGGAGGGAGACTGAAGCTACCTTAACTGAGGAAGACTTGGAGAAAATCGCAAATGCAATCACCCTCACCTCCGAAGACAGATGGATTGCTTTGGAAGAGCAATAGAAGGCTGCGGTCACCACCTTACAGTCCGAGCTCCAAGCTCTGTAGCTCAAGGCCGATACACTGCAAACAAGCGTCATTCAAGCGAGACGACCTCAAGCAACCAGTACGAAGTTGATCACAATGACTGAGAGCCACCTCTACCCCCTGCCAGGTGCAGCACTCACCTTAAGTCCGCCTGCCTTATGTGCGCAAGTCTAGGCCTGCGCAGAAGTACATCTGGATTTAGCCCGGCTTCCACATGAACCACTACAGGTCCTCCATACATCCCTTTTGAAGCAGCAGCTCAGTACAGCTAAGCAGACGATCATTGAAAAAACCGCCGCAGCGTCCCAGAGGCAGGCTGCGTGCATCCTTGCCGCTGCGCAACAGACTGAGTTGGAGAGCCTTATCAGTAGGCTCTGTGCAGATGTAAATGAAGACATTCCGGCCTCCGCCACCCCCTATGCTAAGATTGAGGGGCTCGTCGCCGCCCTGAAGGCTTCTAGGACCAAGATCCAAAATGTCAAGACCGAGCTAGAGTAGCAGATTACTGCGTTGCAAACCAAATTGCAGCCAGAAACTCCGCCTGAGGTACGAGCCCAGAGAGTTGCACTGGTCACAGAAGCCACGAATACCATTACAGCTCAGATCACTCAGGGCGCAAAATTGCTTGAGACAGTTATGCAGCTGTGATCTAAGGTGCAACGCGACCCTTTCCTCTGGGAATTTACCCAAGAACTGCGCCAAAAGGAAGAAGAGTTTGAGCAAATGGAGGCTACAATGGCCACTTTGATACCAACTCAACGCCTGGCACGTCTGCGAGCCAGCCATGCACTTAGAGATGACCTGGAAGGGCTTTGCCACAAAAAGAAGGTTTTGAGTGACCACCTCAAGCCGTGGGCCGATGAAGCCCTCAAGCTATCTCACGACTTGGATGTTGTAGTCAAACAACTGAATCAGACCTTGGAGAGTGTCACTACTGCCACTGAAGGCTCAACTTCGCAGAAGTTGGTGGAAATTGCACAGAACGCTGCCGCGCAGAGCGAAGGAGTGCTGCCCCCTCTGGTCGATGCAATCAAGCAGCTTCAGGCGAAGATGCAAACCCCACGACCACTGTGACTCGAGACAAGTCACAAGATTGTGTTGGGGGCCTGTTGGAACAGGGTTCCCTAAGCTGCGTTTTTGGTATATTTTTGTATTAATTAGTCTAACACAGGGGTTTTGGGGCGGGTCAAAGGCCCCAATGTATTGTAATGAGCCAAAGGGTAGACCTAGAGTCCACAAACCACGGTTTGCAGACCACAGGATAGCGTAAGCTATGTTGATATAAATAGATGAATAGTTTTAGTCTAAAGGTAGAAAAGAAGTAAGATTGATGCTACGTGCGAACTGTTGAGATCTGTTTTGGGTAGTTTTGGGTAAGGACTCCTATTGGCTGTGTGCGCGGAGATCCTCAGTGCTGCTGTGTGTGGACCTCGCTGGCTGTGTGCACGGGTAGTGACTTGGGTTTGTAACTAGTTTTTGGATTATTAATGAATGAGGATCCATTGAAGTACCTCTGTGTTATCTGTGAAAGTTGTGTCTACTAGTGAAGTATCTTTGCATGATCTGAATTAGCTGTGAATGCATCTGTGTTATTTGAATAGCTGCGATTGTGTTGTTTTATGGTAGTATTTCCTAATGTGCACGTGGATGCGAAGAGTTTGATACGATCGGTGTAATGGTAATAGCTCTGTTTATATTACTTGTTGTTTAGAGGGATATAAGCTTCGTTGCTATACTGTTAAGGGTTTGGTAATGAAACTGTTGCTCTGCAAACTTGATAGATCCTGATAAGGACTGCCTCCATTATCCACTTTCTCCCAGGGTGCAGAAACATGGTTCCAGCACCCACCCATACTACTTCGGGTGAGACCTTGGCCTACGAAAGCAGGTCATTGCCGAAAGGGCCAGTAGTATAGGGGTTTGTTGGCAAACCTTCACTCCGAACCTGGGTCAGGACCCCTCAAGCCAACAGACCCTAAGTCTAAAGTTAGGGAAATTAAATAATTAAAGGGTATTAAATAAAACAGAGTGTAAATCTTCTAGAGGACATGGATCAAGCCATGTTATACTCTTAGCTTGATTAGACATCTAATCTGGGTCGTTGATATGTCAACGAGAAGACTATAAAGGAAGGCTTGAGGATCATTTGGAAAACACATCGAGACACTAAATTGATCAAAGAGTTCGAAATTTCTGAGGTGTGGTTTGCTGAGAAATTCGAGCTAGAGATTTGAGCAGTGAGGGGCAGAGATAACATCCGGAGAGGAAGATATTTTCTCAACCGATGGAGCATCAGTCAGAGAGAGGAAGAAAAGATCTAACCAAAGCCAACGCTGAAGGAAGAGGGTTGACGCAGTGACTGCATAGGCTCACGCAGAAGCAGCGCAGAGGCAAAGGAAGGGTTTCGGAATTTTTTTGGTGGATCAGTTTCGGAGGCCAAGACCTGGAAAGTGGCATCAGGAGGCTGTTCCTCAGGGTCCACAGAGGCAAAACGACTTGGTTGAGGGCTAACAATGAGCCTGGAAGGGGTCGACGCAGTGGCTGGAAGTTCTAGTGTTGGATTTGCGAAGAGCTTCTCCAGGGCAGTGTTTTCTTCATCCGGATCAGCCAGAAATTCAGTGATTGAGTGAGGTAAATCCTCACAAATTCTTCTGCCAGTATTTCTCTTTGTAACTAAATTACCCTAGGGGTATTCAGAGATGTATTCAAACATTGCTACTGCTTAATAATAAAACCCTCAGACCTGTTGCACCGGTTTTCCCGCAATAGGTTTTTCCGAGGACAGTCCAAAATAAAGGTGTCATATGTGGTGACGCACCGCGGAGGCCCAATACATTGCAGCAAGTATGACCTGTTGTGAAGCAGTCTAGTTGCGAAAGCTCTTCAGTGAGTTGTTCAGGCATGTGCTAGATACCACCGTGATACTCTGTGATAACCATAGTGGGATTCGCTTGTCCGAAAAATCCCGTGTTCCACAATTGATCCAAGCATATTGATATCAGGTACCATTTTATCCGAGATATGGTACAGGGAGGCGCTGTAAGGCTCGATCATATAGGAACTGATGAGCAGGTCGCAGATATTCTCACAAAGCCCCTGGGGAAGGTCAAGTTCCTAACCTTCCATGAGAGTCTTGGTATCGTGGAACGACCCTATGATGAAGGCCCTGTTGGAAAATGAGCTCTGGGAGCTCTGGGGGGCTTTGGGGATAGCTTCTCGAAGCTATAAGCAACCACAGGGCTAGGCTTTCCAAACCTTGTTGGTGTTCTTCTGCCCCAATGTTGTGATGATTGAGTTGGTTCACCTCTCATTATCTGTGCCCCGTATGCATCCTACCCATTGAGTTCAGGGCTCATGGGAAGTAGCTCTCATTTGGACAGTGAGGTGGGAAAAGCTAAAGACTAGTAGCAAAGACTGATGTACACATCAGAGATTTCCGTACTCTCTATCTAGGATGGCACGGTCCAACCACTTGATCCGGGATCAAGTCTAGTGAGGTTTCAGACCTCCTACTGACTTTGGGTCAGATAAACCAACTTCAGGTTGGTATAAGACTCTTTGTGAGTCCTATAGAGGTTTCGGACCTCTGGGCTGAATCTTCAGCCGGGAATGATGTCTTTGTGACTGACCCACTTATGTTCTGAAATAAAGAGGCCATCAAAGCAAGTTACGGCAGGATGACGCACGATGTTTGGATTGCACAGGTGGATGGAGTTCTCCCTAGTTGAGAGGGAGTGTTAATTTTGGACAATTAGGTCCAAACTCCATGTTGTGATGCTCAGATGAAGATACCAATATTTTTATTGGGTTCCTCTTTCGGAGAGGTGCAAGATCGATCTAAAGATCATCTTCATCCAATGAGCAGAACATTTATTTTGAATTTGTTTTTAATCTATTCAAAATATGTGCAGGTCGACCTTAAGGTTTTACACCCCCAGCAAATATGTCACACACCCTCACTGATGGATATAAATAAGGTCAACGTTGGAGGACATTTCACTCATCGCATCCTCACACATTCTCTCTCCTATTTTGATTGGTTCGAGCTACTTGGAGGAAATTTTTTGTTCACACGTGGGAGAAGGACGTTGACTTTTCTACTGCAGCTAAGGCTTCCATCGCAGGTTTGACCAACGTTGACTTTGGTCAAAGCATAGTCAAACAGAGCTGAACTTTGGCACAAACTTCGATTTCTGTAGTCCGTACTATTTGGCACAAGAACCGAGGTCAAAGGTTGACCGTTGATCGTGCTATGTTGACTTTGACTTGCTGTTGTTCTGCGTTGACTTTCTGGACAACGTTGACTATTTGGGTTGTGTTGACTTTGGTTGACTTGATTGTTTGATGTGGGTGATGTGACACATTTTGGGCTGGCTGACCAATAAGACTTTGTTGGTTGAAGCATCCTGCTGATCGTCGTAATGCACCAACACATTGTATATTTCTGGCTTGTCTTCTATTCATCTACTGGTATGTTCTATCAGCATTTTACTTTATTGTTTATGTGATTGCTATCTGAAATTGAAGAGAAATTAAAGTTGCATCAAGCATAGAACATCTGCATAAATTTATAGTTTCCTTGTTTCAGAATCATAATTATTGTAGTGTAGGTTGCTTCAGTGATTGCTTCAATATTTCATAAATGTATTCGGAAACAATTGTGTAAAGTAAATTACATAATAGATGAAGTAATTCGAATGGTTGCAATAGGATGACCAAGATTGTCAGATTTAGGAATTTTCACATACCAAGTATGGATTATGGTACAAACGGACAGAAGTAGTGAAGTTGTGTGGCTTCACAGATGCAGATTGGGTAGAGAGTCCATCCGACCAAAAGAGTACATCAGGTGGAATTTTCAGTGTTGGGTCCGCAGTGGTTTCCTAGTATAGCAGGAAGCAAAGATCTATCGCGCTCATCTCGGTAGAAGCAGAATACATGGCTGCAAGTCAAGGAGCATGTAAGGCAATCTGGATGAAAAAGATACTTGTGGGATTTCTTGGTCAGATGATGGATCCAACTGTGATCTATTGTGATAATCAGAGTTGCATTAAGCTCTCTGAGAATCTGGTATTTCGCGATCGATTCAAGCAAATAGATATATGGTATCATCATTTACGGGACTCTGTGCAGAGGCAGATAATGTTGCTACAATATATTCTAACAAAGGAACAAGATGCTGACATCTTGACAAAGGATTTGTCTAGAGGGAAGTTTGAGTTCCAGAGGTGCAAGATAGGGGTGGTTTATAATCCATTTCTTGCTGAGAGTGAGTGTTGAGAAATACAACAAGAAAGTCTCAATTTGATTTTTCCTTGGTCAAATTGAGAAAATTTGAATTTCCACATCAAAAGACAACTTTGATGCAGTTAACTTGTGTGACATGGCATGTGTCACTCAATTTACTCAGTAAATTCGAGTTAGAGGGCTTGGAGTTCAGTTAAGCATGTGTGATTGCTAATTTGTAGCAATCAAAGTCAATTATTTCAAGTTGTTTTCAATTAAACTAGTTCCAATTGTTGATAGAACTAGTGGAAGGTCAATGGTGCAGTGGAAAAGCAGTCTAACTCAGTGATCATCCAGTTAACTAACCAATCAACCCAAAATAGCTAGTGCATGCAGAGAATTCGAGTTCCCCTACTCTGGTGGAGATTCCAAGGCAGTGTAACATCAATTGTAAAATTTTATGGAGTGTACAGGTGTTGCATGCAACCAGATGATCAACCTTGGGAATTGCGCAATCAATTCGAGGAAAATTCCTAAATAATAGGGGCCTAATTCTTCAGGAATTGTGCAAGGAAATAGGGTCTCGAGCTGAGGTAGAATTTGACTAAGTCTGGGTGAGAGCTTCTTATCAAGCAAAGAGATAGGTTATTCACTTGCAAGTTGAGCTCAGACTGAGCTAGCAATTGTAATACATCTCTATTCATCTGATTAATGCAAGCAGGCATAAGGGGGTTTTAGCAGTTGCTTTCCCCTGGAAAATATATTGTGCATGTGTGTTATTTCTTACTACATGTGTGCGACTGTTGTTCTAAATTGTGCATTGAATTCGGCAGACCAATAGAGTAGGATTGTGTTTCTTGATTTTAGATCAAACTTCTTGAGCAGTATATGGAGCAAAAGTTACTCCAATTAGACCAAATATGTAGCTTCAATTTAGTCGTAGATGTAGCTCCAATTTGGCTGCAAATGTAGCCTTATTAATGTCATAGAAGTAGCCCTATCTAGACCACAAAAGATAAGCATACTAGGCTGCAGAGAAGAGCCTTATTAGGCCAAAGATAATAGTCATATTAGACCGCAGAAGAAGAGCCACAGAGGTTCGAGTTTCTCATGTCCAAATGGTGGAGGATATACGCCCTTTTATAGTTGAATGTTCATATGAAGGGACACGTCCCTTGGGGCAGGCCAACTTGAGGCCAACTTGTAATCTTTGGAGGGAAAACACAAATTTGAATTTGATCAAAATAACATTAGATATATTTACCACAAACCTTAATAATTATTTGCCCAACTATACTTGTGCCATATTAAATAATAGACAGAGGAGCCAAACCAATTGATAAAATTTCTTTTATCCATTTGAATTTTCTATTTGGGGCTAGATTGGCTTCCCTTGGGGCAGTTGGGTTCCTATGGGGAAATTCGTCCCATCGCTGCCCCAATTTTCAACACGAAAATCCTCAAAACGCTATGTCTTGAGCTTCCCTTTTTTAGGGATTTTCTTTGAGAGTGATTTGCTTCTTTGAAGCCTTGTACTATTGTTGTGCCTCTCTCTTGAATGAGCCCTAGTGGGGTCACTTTGTACCTTATCATTACCATATCTATTTTAAGTGACTCTTCCTTTAATGGGACTCCTCCCATCGGTGAAAATCTTTAAAGAGCAAGGGGTTTTGGCTGAGGTGACATTAGGCCTCTATCCCATTGTTAGCACTTTATCTACCTCTTTCCTTGTAGGATTTCCCTCTCCTATTGAAGAATGTAAGTAGCTTCGGTCTTCATAATTGTACTTGTCAAAAAGAAAAATTATTATTAAAGAAATGGCTTATTAAATCATACGTTTCATGCTTGGGTCAAAGTTTTCTAGGTCAAAGCCTCCATTGAAGGGTTCTAGGTTTTGTCTTGAGTCATTAGAGTCATTGTCATTTTTATTAGACCCTTCTTGGGATTTTGCATCATGTAAAAAGAGTTATTATTGAGTCAAAAAGGTAATTTGTCACCTCCACACCAAGTCGGCCCTATCCCCAAGAAGTCGGCCTACATAAGGGCGATTCGACCCAGCAGAAAGGCTATATAAGGAGAAGCAATTCGACCTATTTCACTCACTGACTCAACAAGTTCGATCTACAAGAAAGAGAAGTAGGAAAAGGGAGCGAGGAAGCTGGAGAATGACAAAGTTTATTGGGAAGACCTAAATCAAGTTTTGAGCCATCTTTCTCTCACACGTGCGAATATTTCTGGGCAGTTGTTGGAGCCGAAAATCTGTGTCTACTACAAGTCTGAAATTCTGAAGTTGGGGGTCGAAGTTCTATTTCTGAGGGGGCAAAATTCTGGACTTAAGTTGCTATTGGGAAGCTGTCACTTGGAGTACTTTGTCAAGATCATCTGTTGCAGGGAAGGGTTGACTTGGTGGTTGGAGGAAGTCTTTGTCTAGGTCTAAGAAGTCTAGAAAGTGTCTCATCTTGATTTGAATCTACTGAAGGAAGAGTTTGTGACTGGGTTTTCCCCTTATAGGGGTTTTGCCATAGTTGAGCGATTACATCCTATGTCTCTTATTCTTGTGATCTTCATCCACATAATTTGATAATTGCTTGATGAAAGATAAACTAAGTAAAAGAAGCCAACATAATTCACAAGTAATTATCAAGAAAGAGGAATCAAACCCTAAATCCTACTAGCATTGATTTCTCAACATGGTATCAGAGCTAAGGTCAAAGAAGGTTGGAGATCACTTTGTTGGCTTGAAAGAAAAGGTTACTCCCTCTATGGAAAATTACTTGAATATGGGATTCAATATCATAAGAATTGTAGGAATCTAGATTGGAAGGATCATCTACAACATTTCTAGGAAATTCAAGAGTGAAGGATTCTTGGTTGCACTTGTAGGTACTCTTGATGATGACAATAAATGGATCATTGATAGTGGAGCATCAAAATTCAAGACATATGACGGGAGAAAGTGGACAACTTCATAATTTATCGAAGGAACCATCATCTCATGCAGTGGAGCTAAGAGATAACAACAGTTATGCAGTCAAGGGGCTTGGATCTACATCATTGCAGCTGGAAAATGGAGCAAAGCTACACCTTAACAATATACTCTATGTTCTAGGTTTGAAAAAGAATTTACTTTCAATTTCTTGTTTAGAAGAGAAAGAAGATAGGGTTTCCTTTGTAGATGGTAAAGTTTTGGTTTGGGGAAAGGATTCAAGCATTGATAAGGCAAAAGTTATTGGAGTTTGTGAAGGAAGACTATATAGAGTTATAACACCATCCCCTCAAGCCTAGTTCACATGGAGATCAATCCTATCGAATTATGAAAAAGAAGATATGGGCACATTCATTACAATATAATACCCTCTCTTAGTCAAATGGTAAATGGCATCCCTAACATCAAAGAAGATCTTGAAGGAGTATGTAAGGAATGTGCTTTGGAAAAGAATACAAGGAAACCTTTTTCAAGTAGTGACACAAGGTCTAAAGAAATATTAGACCTCATTCATTCTGATGTGTGTGGGCCAATGTCTAACAAATCTCTCGAAGGCCACCTTTATTATGTGACCTTCATTGATGATCATTCTAGAAAGATATGGCTCTACCTTCTCAAGACAAAGGACGAAGTATTTGAAAAGTGTAAAGAGTTTAGATCTAAAGTGGAGACCTTAACTGAAAGAAAGATAAAGACTTTGAGATCCGACAATGGTGGGGAATACGCTTCAAAAGAACTGATTGCATATTGTAAAGAAGCAAGTATTATTATTAAGAGGGATCTCATTGTTCTCTACAATCCCGAGCAAAATGGAGTTGCGGAAAGGAAAAATCGAACAATTGAAGAATGTATACGAACTATGATATTTGATCAAGATCTACCAAAGTTTCTATGGGGAGAAGCAACAATGATAGCAGTATATATACAAAATAGAAGTCCTCATAGAATCTTAGAGAACATGACACTTGGAGAAGCATTCAGAGAGAAGAAGCCATGTGTGGACCATCTCTGAATCTTTGGGTGTCCCACATACATCCATGTTCCAAATGACAAGCGAAAGAAATTAGATTCTACAAGCATTAAAGGGATCTTCATTGGCTCCAGTCTTTCTTCAAAAGCATATAGAATCTACATCAAGGAAGGAAGACAAATTGAAGTGAACAAGGATGTTATATTCGATGAAAATCATTCTTACAAAATATCCAAGGATATTCCAATCGATTCCAATGACGAAGATATACCACTATTTGAAGAAGAAGAGCATCATGATAAGCCAACTACAAACCAAGAAGAAGAAGAAGGACCAAGTGAGGCTATTCAACTTGTAATTATTCCCGAAACAAGGAAGAGGCCAAATTGGTTGAAAGCTACACTTGAAGATGTCGAAGGACATGGAGCTACTAAAGGAACTTTTAGAGAAAGCAAAAGACCAAAGAGATTCAGGATATGCAACATATATGACAAAATTAATAGAAGTTGAACCAACTACATTTGAAGAAGTTGCTCATCAAGAAGAATGGAAGAAGGCAATGAAAGAAGAATATCAATCCATCATGAAGAATGGAGTCTAGGAAATTTTTCCTAGGCCAAGTAATAAATCCGTTGCCACCTCAAAATGGATTTACAAAATCAAACATGTTGTTAATGGAAGTATAGACAAATACAAAGTTAGATTTGTTGCAAGGGGTTTCTCTCAAAAGGAAGGTATAGACTATGAAGAAATGTTTGCACGTACTACAAGATATACTACTCTAAGATCTTTGGTTTCGCGAGTTGCTACAATGGAATGGAATATCCATCAAATGGACGTAAAAACAACATTTCTGAATGGAACCATTGATGAAGAAGTATACATTGAACAACCGAAAGGCTTTCAAATAAATAACAAGGACACACATGTTTGCAGACTTAATAAAGCCCTACATGACTTGAAGCAAGCTACTAGGGCATGGTATGCAAGGATGGATGCATATCTCTTAAGAGTTAGGTTCGTCAAAAGTTTTGCAAATCCAAACCTCTACGTCCAGGTAGTGAACAATGAACCAATCATTATACTACTATATGTGGATGATTTGTTTATTACAAGTGTGGAGTGAAAAATACAAGAATGCAAGAAAATGCTAGCAGCCAAATTCGAAATAAAAGATCTAGGACTTATGCATTATTACTTGGGTTTGGAAGTCTGGCAGAAACCTCGAGAGATATATCTAGGTCAAGGTAAATACATAATCGAGATATTGCAGAAATTCGGTATGATGGATTCCAAGCCTATGACTACTCCCATGATCACTAATCTCTAGAAGTTTAGAACTTCCGACTCTATTCTCGTCGATCCTACTAGCTATCGTAAGTTGGTGGGTTCTCTGATGTACCTGGTAAATACGAGACATGATATATGTTTTGTCGTAAATGTTCTTAGTCAATTTCAGTTGAAGCCTTGTCATGATCATTTGATAGCTTCCAAGCATATCTTGAGATATCTACATGGCACAATACATCACTACCTAAAGTATGATAGTAAGGAATTTAAGTTAACAGGTTTTACAGATTCAGATTGGGTTGGCAGTGAAACTGGTGGAAGAAGCACTAACGGTGGATGTTTCAGTTTGGGATCTACAAAGATTTCATGGATGAGTAGAAAACAAGATTTCGTTGCGTTAACTAGTGCCAAAGCCGAATATGTTGTGCATGTGAAGTAGGAAAGGAAGTTGTTTGGTTAAGAAAACTCTTGTCAAATTTGTTTGGAAAGCCTCTAGATCCTACAGTGATAAATTGTGATAATCAAAGCAACCTCAAGATGTCTTAAGACCCTGTATTTCATGCAAGGATGAAACATATCAACAATAAGTAACACCACATTAGGAGCCTGGTACAAGATGGGGTTGTGAAGCTACAGTATATTCCGACAGATGAACAGGTAGTTGATGTGCTGACGAAGTCTCTTCCGAATAAGAAGTTTGAGTATTTTAGAAGCATGCTTGGGTTGGTTGATATTACATATTTAGTTGATAGGGTGAGATGAAGCATCTAATGGCGGATGCTTGGGAGGACATTTGGTCGAACTTTGTGTTGATTGTTGATTTTTGTAGCATTGGAAAGTGTTCCAAGTCTCAAAATTTGTAAGGAGGCTTGGACATCAGTATTCCAAAGAACCCAGAAACCGTTTGTGGAAATTTCACACAGTTTATGTTTTATTAAAATAATTAATTATTTTTAATGGAGACCCTAAGTCTAAACTTCGGGAAATTAAATAATTAATGGGTATTAATAAAACAAAGTGTGAATCTTCTAGAGAATGAAGATCAAGTCAAGTTTTAATCTTGGTCGTTGATTCATCAATGAAAAGATTATAAAATAAGGCTTGAGGGTCATTCGGAAAGCAAGTCGGGCATACACTCAGTAACCCGAAGGAAGTCGATTATGAAGGAATAGAATTTGATTTCGGAGGGAGAGTTGCAGGGCACAAGAAGCAGAGGGGGTCAGTAGTGACAAGGGTCGAGGAACGAAGGACGTAGAAGGCCGGAGAAGACAGCACAGAGAGCCAACGCAGAGTGACGCAGTCTCACACAGGCACTGCACAGAAAGACACGCAAAGGGAAGTTGTGAGTCTTCTGAGTGTCAGAAATTCTCCAGAGGGTTCGTGAGAATTTATCTCAAGTGTTTTCTAAATAAGTTTGCCAGTCTTTTCCTTGTAAAGAATTTCATTGCTAAAGAATAATATATAAACCCTCATCTGTTGCACCGGTTTTCCTGCATTGGGTTTTTCCGAGGACAATTGTCCAAAAATAAGTGTGTATATGTGATTGATTCTTATGCTTGTATTTCTTACTATTCCATTCTCTACATATACTTGAGTGAATGCTGTAGTGGTATTTATTTCGAAATTTACTGGAAGAATTCTGTAAATAACATATTGGAAATAATAAGTAGGAGAAATAAATCTATCACTGCAGAGGTATTTTCAGGATTGATGTCTAGATCCTGAAGAGCGAGTGTGGCGTTGGTCTTGGAGCTCTGAACCTGGATACACACCTAGATCCCTGGGTTGATGGTTAGCAAATAAGCTTGATGGTACCTAGACTAGTTGAAAGCTTGAGTCCATCTTAGTCCCGCCCAAATAGATTACCCTAGCCAGGAATCTAGTCCATAGAACTGAGTGTGCTAAACTCTTTGTAGTTCATTTCATTTTGAAAAATTCCATGTACTCTTATATATGTAATTATGAATATCTCCCTAGTTAAGAGGAAGAGTTGAAGAATGTAACTAGCTTCGGTCTTCATAATTGTACTTGTCAAAAAGTGAAATTATTATTAAAGAAATGACTTATTAAAGCATGGGTTTTATGCTTGGGTTAAAGTTTTCTAGGTCAAAGCATCCATTGAAGGCTTCTAGGTTTTATCTTGAGTCATTAGAGTCATTCTCATTTTTAATAAACCCTTATTGGGCTTTTGTATCATGTAAAAAGAATTATTATTGAGTCAAAAAGGTCATTTGTCACCTGCACACCAAGTCGGCCCTGTTACCCACCACTTGTGGGTAGTGTATATAGGAGAATTTTTTTCTACTAGATGGTCCTGAGCCGCCAACCACCACATAGCTCGATGTTCCATTATCTCTGCCACATGAGCCAGCCATGTGGTCCCTCGCCCACTTGTTATGATTGTATATTTGAAGGCGGGCCTCCTTACCCCAAAGGTATAGCTTTTCATTTGTATAGTTGAGTAATTTTCCTTACTTGTCATGGGCACTTTGGGGCATGGATTGATGGGGGGGATTCGGCAAAAAGAGTGGGATAGGTCTATAGTCTTGTCTCCATTGCCCGATTTCGTGGTTAGCCTTGTATCCTAGTCCCATGGGATCTCCTTTACTGGCCATTAGCTTTAGGGTTGGCACTGTTACCCAGCATTTTGTGGGTGATATCCCTAAGAGAAAATTTTCTCCAAGATGGTCATTAGTTGGCAACAAACAGCCCCTTACAGCGACCAACTAGCTCGTTGTGCCATTTCTCTGCCACCTAAGCCAGCCATGTGGTCCCTCACCTATCTGTCATGATCGCATGTTTGAAGGTGGGCCTATCGAACCTAAAGGTATGCCTTGCCATTTGGTAATTGAGTATTGTAGTTTGTTTATCATGGACACTTTTGGGCATGGATTAATGGGGGGATTCGACGGAAAGAGTGGGCTAGGTCTGTGCTTCTGTCCCCTAGACCTATTTTGGATGTTACCCTTGGATCTTAGTCTCGCGGGATCTCTTTTACTGACCTTTGGGTTTTAGGGTGGCACTACATGGGAAACCCCGATTTTGGTCGCGTGGTCCCGCTCCCCTATCTACATATATCACTCCCCTTCCATTTCTTATAACCCCATCCATCATATTTCTCACCTAGGTCCACATTCCTCCACTGGGTCCACATTGGGTTAGCCTCCCGTTCCCCTTGCCCACACCTTGGGTCAGGCCTAGAACAATGCCCCGGAGGTTGATGCAGCTAAAAAGAAAAGTAAAAGCATAAATGGCCACATTCAACAGGAAAATGTACCACAAAATGCAAAATATGGTCGGGGCAAACACATTTAGCACGTGGGAAAAAGCCAATGCATGAGCTCTACCCCATTCCCATTGCTATCACCCTGGTTCCTATAGACCCTAGATGAGACTCTTCTATCATTCAGGAACCCATGATTGTCCCAACCCCTGGTGGACAATGAACCACCTCACCTTAAAGAGGGTATCCACTGTTATACCTTACATATCATGCTCTTACCCTTTGAGCCCCGAGCAGTTAATCAAAGAAAAATCATAAAAGGAAAAAGACATATGAAGAAGGGTGGAAAAATCAAGGTCGAGGTGACTCATGTACCACAATTGTTCCCTCCTATACATTATATACCCAAGTATGGGCTTCCCTTTTTTTAGCTACCCTTGTACCTTAACATGTGACCCAGGATTACCCCCTTCATTCCCTACTCTGTTCCATCACTTTATCACATGCCGCCACCATTTGAAGGATGTACCTTGAACATATCATCCTCTTTAAAAGTAAGAAACCACCTAATAAGGTATTTGGTTAACCCCCCCTTGGAGCTTGGAGACATTAACACATGCCAAAGCTCACTATGGAAGGGCATGCCATTATGAAGTACCCACCTGTTGTCCATGGTTTGTAAGCTCTTTAACTCGGTTTATTTAAATGACTTGTTGTACTGGAAGGCTAGGGGATGCATTAGATCTTATGCAGGATTGCAGATGGTCTCCATTTTGAGTTTGGTCTCCCTAAACGAGGTCCTAACCCTCCAGAGGGCTACATTGGCATATCTAGGGTGTGTGTAGAGAGCCATGGGCCTCCACAACAGTAGAAAACAATCCATGGATCCCCAACGATGTTCAGAGATTGCTCGAGATTCACCTATTGGACGAGGAACCTACACCTTGTTCACCATGCCCAATCGGCCCCACAGTCATACCATGCACTTGGCAAATGACCTAGGACCTATCTGTTGATGTGGCATCACTTACACCATCATCTGAGCTCTTGTAGATGGTCTGCAAACATCTTTGATCTATTTGGAGACCCATGAGGTTACTTGTGTGCCCCCAACCCATTGGGAGTGTTGCCCACCTGTAAATTTTTGTAGATGTTCTATGCTAGGAGCAATTTCTACTCTTTCACAATCATACAAAAACAAGCTACAAATGCAAGAACATATAAGTGGATCTTACGAAGACAAATTTAAAAGTCAGAAATGTGGTCGTTATCATGGCCGAACAAAGATGCTCAACCAAAGAAAGTCTCCTTGGTCACCCAACTCAACATGGTGTCACAACAAGCTCAATCAAAGAAACGACAGTCAACCCAAGTTAACTCAAAACAACGTTGTCCTCGAAAAAGTCAACGCAAAGGCGCTAAAAGTCAACGCGCAGCAAAATTGGTCAACTCTTTGACCTCGATTTCCGTGCCAAATAGTACGGCTCAAAATCGAACTTCGACAAAGCCACCACTCGACCATGCGTTGACCAAAGTCATTAATGGTCAAATCCTCTAAAACCCTAATCGGGACGAAAAATCGTCCTTCAACTTCAAACCCGTACCGTTTTGTCCTTCTTCCTTCACACGCACGAACTTGTCCTCCAAGTGGACGATTATCTCCGTACGAGAGAAGAAGATGAGTCAGGGCCGTGATGAAATGTTTCCGTCCTTGCTCGTATTTATATCCATCATCGGGGCGTGTGACACATCCTGGCCGGGGGGTAAACCCTAAGGTCGCACTTATATACATAATTTATTATGAATAATAAATTCAAAATAATGTTCCCGCCACTTCCGTATTAAGACATATTATATATGGATTTTACACCTCCGAAAGAGGAATCCAACAAAAATATTAGCCTCTTAATCTCGAGCATCATAACATGGAGTTTGGACCTGTTGTTCAAACTTAACACCCTCCTCAACTAGAGAACCTCATCCATCGTTGCAATCAAACATCGTGCGTCATCCCGCCGTAACTTGCTTTGTCCCTTCTTTATTTCTTCGAACAAAGGGTCACCAAAGACACGGTCTCCCGACCGACATAACTGCATCCGTAGGTTCAAACCCCCACGACTCGTCGAGTCTCCAACCAACCCGAAGTCGGGTTCATCCGACCTCGGGTCGTGCAAGAGGTCCTGGGTGACTACCAAACCCATCCGCATCAAGTGGTTGGACCGTGCCATCCTAGACAGAGAGTACGGCACCGATGCGCCCACCGCCCTTGCTAATAGTCTCTAGCTTTTCCCACCCTGGCTGGCCAATGAGAGGTACTTCCACAGAGCCTCGAACTCAATGGGTAGGATGCATACGGTACGTATAAATGAGAGAGGCGAACCAAATTTCAATAATCACAAGGGTGGAAGGCATACGATGAGTGCTTAGTAGCTCCTATAGCTATCCCCAAAGCCCCCGTAGCTCCCGCAGTCCACGTCCAACAAGACCCACATTACAGGGTCTTTCCAACACACCAAGACCGCGCTCAAGGTTAGGAACTCGACTCTTCTCAAAGCTTAGCGAGAACATCTGCCAGCGACCGCCCATCGGGCCTACATGACCGAGCCCTTACGCGCCGCCCTCGCACCATCCTTGGGACAAAGGTGGCACCCATATCAACATGTCGTACCTGGTCGTGGAACATAGTATTTCCGAACACACGCAATCCCACCGATTATCACAGCAGCATCACAAAGGAACAAAGAATATGTCCGGTCGAAATCACTAAAGAAAGCCGGAACCAAAACCGTCTTTCACAACAGTTGTTAGACTAGGCAAGAATGTATTCTTTGCCTTCCGCGTGCTCAAAGCGACCGACTTCTCGCTTTCCGGCTCACCCGCGATCGTTGCAACCAAGATTAGCGCATCCTGATGTGCTTCGACGATCCACCGCACTCAAACGACCCGTACGTATATCCATGGAGTATCGAAGCATCTCCACATACATTTCGCCGCGTTTATCGTGCTCTCAAGATATCTCAAAAGATTCTTGGCACCGAACTCATGAAAGTGAGGAGGCTCAACCATCTGCGACCAAAGTACCTGAAAACACATATCCTGCCTGGGTGTTCACTAAGAACACGAGCTCCCATGAGTCGACGATACTCAGAGGATTTCCTGGCCAAGATAGGCCTGTTAGTCACCGCCACTCAACTTCTGAAGTTGAGTTCCGATACTCTGTTTGTTACCCGACTTCTGTTGCACCATCCCAAATTCTTCTTATGCTTTCACAATATATTTTCTTGAGAAAGGAAATTGCAAGTTCCACTCCTGTGCCCAGGAAATAGTATCACCCAGGTCCTTCATTCCCGAACTCGCCAGCCGCAGCTCCTCTTTACATTGATGAATGAGAGGTCATCACCCGTCGGTAGTGAGGTCGTCCACATACACTAAATGAGACAGTTTTCCCTCGCACAACCTTGAAGTAAAGGTTTGGACCGCATTACTTCGAGTGAAGCCCGCTCATCAAGTAACTATCCATCCTCTCGTACCAAGCTCTGTGCTCGCGAACCCACAGGCTTTTTCAATTGCATATTAGAGTGTCTTCAACACCTTGAACTTCAAATCCCGCAGGTTGTTCACATACCTCTTCTTTATTGCACCGTTAAAAGTTGCCTTGACATCCATCCGATGAAGACCTATCCTTGCGTAGCAAACATGGCTATGATTGATCGATTTATGGCATATCGTGCTGCTGTGCAATATGCTACTGCAGTCAATTCTTCCTTTTGAGAGAAGCCACGGCAACAAACCTTGCTCTTGAACTTTTCAAAAGATTCTACCGGACCTGCTGCTTGATCCTAGAGTCACTGCGTGATGTCGCATTTGTCCTTCTGGCTCTCGGGATCACATCCCGTACACTATTCTTCATTATGGACTCATATTCTTCGTACGCATCCTTCCAAACTTGACGTTTTGCCGCTCTCAAAAGATCTGTGTTCGTATTGTGCGAATAGCATTTCATGTGCCTAGATACCCTCAGGTATCTACATTTTCTGTTTTCTCGAATGTCCCTTTCAACAAAGATACCTCAAACATCTTCGAGGGTGTCCCCGAGCCATGATGGTCTCTTTTTCCCATGCTGGGAAGGATGGATCAATAGGTCCATTGGTCCTTCAATACTTCTTACTGATTCATCTCGGCTATTTCTTCTTGATTTCTGCAGCCTTTCTTCGATGATTTTCTCCGTATCTAGGAAGATCTACTACTTTCTGTAAAGCATTTTCGCTAAAAGTGACACTATGGTTTATCTTCGCCCCTTTGACCAGCACAGATTTCATATGCCTTAGAAGTCTCACCGCAGCTCACAAACATTCCTTTCTTCCTCGTAGCATCCACCATTTTCTTCTCACAGCGAAAACAGACAGACATCCAAAAATTCTGAAATGTGAGACATCGTGTTTTCGCCGCAGAAACCCTTGGAGTTTTGGAGTCTCAAGAGCAGAATGAGTACACGTGCCTGAACCAAGAACAGACGGTGCCTTTCTCCCTGCTGGGTAATCCCCAGAGACCGTCACATAGCATGGTACCGCGCCCACAATAGTCCTATTCTTAAGGTCACAAGAACACCATTCTCGCTTTATATGACATAGCCTCTTTAATGCCGCCTGAAAGTCTTTAACCTGTTTGACTCCACCGTTATTGTTCGTCCCTCAAAATCTTGATCTCTTCTTTTTTTCGGTCATATTTTCTACCAAGGTTTTGAAGGCATTTAACCACATGAAAGCCTTCATCCTTCTTCTTTCGAAGAAGTATAATTCGGTGTTTTGCGTGATAGTTTCATCGTCGTTGAATGTCATGTAGTAAGAACATCCCCCCTCAGGATGTCACGGCAATATACTGTATAGACTTTAATGGACCAGCTTGCACATGTCGTATGTCTTTTGTGACACTTGAGGGAAAAAAGGTCCCCTATATGTTTTCCTTCAAAGACAACCCTCCTTACACACACCTTCATGATTATTTCCAAAGTCAGTATCTCTGCCACCACCTTCCTTGCTTCTGGAAGGGCCTTGGTAATGGTTGGTGTCCAACGCACGACACATAGTTCTACGTGTTTTGACAGTATCACAAGTCATAGCTCTCAACCCGTACTCCCTCCGACCCAGAGGCACCAACTCTAAAACTAATTGAGATAGCTTCCTCGAAGCTTTCCTTCCACATGAGCACCTTTCTCCACCGTGTTGACATTGAATCCTTTGTCTTCTGCGTGCGTACATGTACACAAGGTTTCTTTCACTTAGGCACATACAGAGTACATTTTGCAAATTCGGGAGACTTCCTCTTGAGACAAGTGGAGGGTCACAGCCTCGTCCCCATGATATATATCATCCCCAAGGATACCCCTAGAATAAAGGTCCTTTCAACCATGTCGTAAAGTGCTTCCTTGAATCCGGTGATGTGTCTTATAAACGATTATCGATTAGCCGTACATCCATAGTAAGCCCAAAGTGAGACACCGAGAGAGCGATATTAACATACTCATTTCTTTTTTATCAACAACATTAGACCCTATACTCGGTATTTCCGGACCTTTAAAAGGTTGATTGTTTCTCCAAAGGATGCCTTCCTCTTCTCCTTTGGACTTGTCATTTCTTCGATTCCCATTCCTTTCGTTGTTGTTGTTATCGTCACTATCGGGAGAATCCTTCTTGAAGGGGCATTCTCTAGCATAGTGTCTGTGCCTATATGTGAAACATTTACTCCTTTCTTGAGTCTTTGTCCTTCCTTTGTCCTTAAACCACTCGCAGTTCTTTCGGAATGAGCACACCAGAACCATTTCCACACACGTAAATCCTTCATCCTTGTTTCTTCTTGTACACATCTAGATGTTAAGTTCAATGCTAGGAATATATTATCAAGGAGGACAGAATGGGAATACTTGCCATTCATATGGAAGTCTCCAAGTGCGGTGGAGAACCATCTCACTGATCATCACTATCCTGGGTCAGCCCAGTGACGTGTTCCCTGCTCTTACCAACTTCAGCAAGTTCGAATAGACTCATCCCGGCCCTTCTTCATATTCTTCAACTTGTTCTTGAGGAATAGCACTTCGGTTCAAGATTGCTTACTTTGAACATAAGTATCAATTTGTCACACATCTCCTTGGATGTGCCTAGTTCAGACATATGTAACCGTACCTTATGTATGGATTCCTCCGATCAACAGCCTTAGCTCGATTTCTCCCTCTTATACTTGTTTCTGTGTACACAGCGGTAGCATCGATGGAGGTTCTTGGAATTTTCCCCGACACATGATCCAAGAGATCACATTTCAATTTGAGATCTAATATCATCTTCTGCACAGTTGGTCCTTCAAATGCCTTTGTCATTCTCCTTGAATTCAAGACTAGTGGAACCCATTTCTTCCGTGATGATTGCTAAAGACAGAGTTTGTCTTCACCTCACCGATACCATGTATTTTCAGAGATGTTCTATGCTAGGAGCAATTTCTACTTCTTTCTCACAAGAATCATACAAAAAAATGTTGCATAAAATGCGTATAGAACATATAAGTGTGATCTGCGTAAGACAACCGTAACAGGAAATGTGGTGGGTCGTTACCATGTCAACAGGATGCTTCAACCACAAAGTCACCTTGCCGCCCAACCAACAAACAAAAGCCAGCCCTCCAATCAGCAAACGAGTCAACCCAAGTCAATTCCAAAAAGCTGGGATCACTGTCTCGAAAAAGTCAACGCAAAGTAAGCCAAAAGTCAACGCATCAAAGAAATTGGTCAACCTTTGACCTCGATTGTGCTTAAAATAGCACGGCTTTCTTCCAAAATCGAATTTTCCCACAAAGTTTCTACCCAACTGGACCATGCGTTGACCAAAGCGTCGGTCAAACTTTCGCAAACCCTAATCGTTAAAAATCGTCCTTCGAACTCAAACAAGATTGCTTTTGTCCTTTCTCTCTTCACACGTGTGGTCGAACTTGTCCTCCAAGTAGCTCGTACTAATCGCCCGTATGAGAGAAGAAGATGTGAGCGTCATGATGAAATGCTCTCCAACCTTTGCCTCGACGATTCATCATCGCGGGACACATCCGGCCGGGGGTGTGAAACCTTAAGGCCGACCGAAAAGTAATTTATTATGAATAATAAATTAAATAAAATGTTCCGCTCACTCCGTATTAACATACAATATATATGGATTTTACACCTCTCCGAAAGAGGAATCCAACAAAAATATTAGCCTCTTAATCTGAGCATCATAACATGGAGTTTGGACCTAGTTGTCCAAATTTAACACCACCACTTCGTGGGTGATATCGCTACGAGAAATTTTTTCTCCATGATGGACCTCAGCCGGCAGCCAGCAGCCCCTTGCAGCGTCCTACTAGCTCGTTGTGCCATTTCTCTGCCACCTAAGCCAACCATGTGGTCCCTTGCCCATCTGTATTGATCGTATGTTTGATGGTGGGTCTCCCAAATCTAAAGGTATGTCGTGTCATTTGGTAATTGAGTATTGGGTTTACTTATCATGGATACTTATGGGCATGGATTGATGGGGGGATTTGGCAGAAAGAGTGGGCTTAGTCTGTGCTCCTCTCCCCTTGGTCTCTTGTGGGTGTTACCCTTGCATCTTAGCCCCGTGGGATCTCCTTTATTGACCATTTGGTTCTAGGGTGGTGCTATGTGGGAAACCCCGACTTTGGGTGCGTGGTCCCGCTCCTTTATCCTTATATTTACTCCCCTTCCACTCATTATACTCCCATTCATCATTTCTCCCACCTGGGTCCACCTAGCCCCCATGGGTCCACATAGGGTCAGCCTCCCTATCGCCTTGCCCCCACCCTGGGTCAGGCCTGGAATGATGCCTCAGAGGTTGAAGCAGCTAAAAGAAAAAGAAAAAACATAATTGGCCACATTTAATAGGAAATTGTACCACAAAATGCAATAGATGGTTGGGAAAAAATAATTAGCACGTGGGAAAAATCCAATGCATGAGCTTTGCCCCTCACCCATGACCATCACCCTGGTTCCATAGGCTCTAGATGAGCCTCCTTTGTCATACAAGAACCCATGATTGTCCCAACCCCCTGGAGGGCAATGAACTTCCCTACCTTAAAAGGGGTAATCACTGCTATATCTGACACATCATGCTCTTATCCATGAGCTCCAAGCAGTTAATTAAAGAAAATCCATAAAAAGCAAAAGGCATATAAAGAAGGGTGGAAAAATCAAGGTCAGGATACCTCATGTACCACGATTGCTCCCTCCTACACATTATATACCCTAGTGTGGGGTTCCCCTTATCTGGTTGCCCCTATGCCCCGATATGTGGCCCAAGATTTACGCTCTCATTCCCTACTTCGTTTCACTTATTTATCATTTTCCACCCCCATTCAAAGGATGTACCTTGGACCTACTATCCCCTTTAAGGGCAAAAAACACTTAATAAGGTACATGGCTAACCCCCTTTGGAGTATGGCAACACTTGCACATGCCAAAGCCCACTACGGAAGGGCATGCCATTGTGAAGTGCCCACTTTGTTATTCAAGATTTGTAAGCTCTTTTACAGGATTATTCTAATGACTGGTTGTACTTGAAGCTTAAGGGAGGCATTGGATCTTATACAAGATTATAGGTGGTCTCCATTTGGGTTTGGTCTCCCTATACAAGATCCTAACCCCCAGTAGGCTACATTGGCACATATAGGGTGTGCATAGAGAGCCATGGGCCTCCACAGCAACAGAAAACACTCCACGGATTCTCATTGATGTTCAAGGACAACTAGCGATCCACTTTTGGGATGTGGTGATGTGCTTGGCACACTATGCCTAGCAGGGCCCACAGGAGCCCCACACTCTTATCATGTGTCCACTCGAGCCCTTGCAGAGGATCTATAGGCATCTTCGATTCATATAGAGACCCATGGGGTCATTTGTGTGCCCCCACACCCACTGTGAGCACCACAGGTCTACTACTTGGAGAACAAGGGGCCACCCTCTTGTCCATCATTATTCCAAGGAATTTATTCCTCATTATGGCACTGCAAGACATTATTAGGCCTTTGGAGGGCCCCGCGACATGTACATATTATTATTTGGCCGTCTCTAAGGCTTATTTTTTCCATTTGTGAGCTAGTTTGGTGGGCTTGTCACCAATAGGGGTTTTATTTGCACATTATTTTATCATTAGGGGCTAATGTAGGCCCATAGGCTAATTTGAACTCCTTAGGAGGGTATATATTGATGTTAGCTACATTCATTTGTATCATGACTTGACTTGGGATCTCTCTAATCATAGAGAACTTCGCATTTTTTCCCTTGGTGGACATTTTTGGAGATTGATGAATTTTGATGTATGGATTTGAGTTATTTTTCTTGTCTTGGAGCTTTGTCTTGCAAATGAAATGCTGGTTGGATATACTCTATAAATTTGTAAGTAAATTTTAACAATGTTATTCTTGTTGTTGCATACTTCTAAAATTAGGGCTAGTTGTTGCATGATTGAAATGTGGAATTAAACATGTTTTAGCTCATTTAATGTATGGGCCAATGTTATATGAATGAAATCTCCTAGAGATTATTTATCTCGATAAGCTTGCATCATTTGCTTTGAAGTATAAATGCTTGAAGGTCACTTTGCTTTTCTTTCTCTCAACATTGGATAAAGCTGACTTTCTGAGCCTCCTTGATCAAGAAAACAAGTTCTTCCTCATCATCATCCTTGACTTCATATCCCCAAGTGGATTAGGCACTGATCGCTAAAGAGGGTGGTCATCCTTTTCACCTTTTTCACATTTTTCACCTTTTTTCACCTTTTTCTAGGTCTAGCCCTTAAAGGTCACCCTAGGGCATCAATTTCCCGGGAATTGACGCAAGGAAAAATTTCGATCTCCTACAGACTACTGTGCTGGTGGGTCCCCTCCCTCTCCTCCGAATTTAAGGCAATTCTAACAGAGGAATCTTTGGGAATCTTAAGCCCTAGCTCTAGGATCGAATTTTGCCCAAGCATCCCCAAGGCTAGACCTCAACAAGATCAATTCAACCTTTTGAAGTAAATATTCTTGTTTCACCTTGTCCAAGATAGGAACATCATTAGTTGTTGTATTCCATCCTCGAACCTGGGCTAGGTCCACTTGGCCCCGTGTGGTCCCACTTCTCAATAAGGATTATTTGTCAAGGACCATTTGGGAATCCAAGTTTGCCAAGGATTAAAGGGATTGAGAACCTCGTCTATAAGCCCATTCCTTCTCTCTCAGCCCTCCAATCCTCATCCCTTACCCCTAGTGGACCAAGTCCCTTGCTTGAAGAGCAAGCAAACTCCATTCTTCACTCCGTCCTAGGGAAAGGGTTTCCAGGGTCACTTTCCACCTATCCATTGACATTTACTTTACAAGTGATTCCTACACTACCAGGACTCCTCCCATCTGTGAAAGTTTGTAAAGAGCAGGGAGTCTTAGCCGTGGTGACAGTGGGCTAAGCCTCCACCGTTGCCCTTAGTCTAGCAGTTGCCCTATTAGGAACCCCTTTAGGTCCCCTGCTGGTTTGAGTGGTAACATTTCTGGTGACATCTGGGACGAGACGTGTGTCTTGTTCTCCATACGACAATATTGATATATCATTCTCGGTGACTCCATTGGAAGAACAAAGCCCTAGTTCTTCATTGATCTTTAATGTCAATGCTTGTAGGGTGAAGCAAGCATTTGTCAAGGCAATTTCATTCACCCTGGCGACTCTCATGTCATCAAGGACCCAGCAACATGCTAATCGCATATTTTCTCGCCATAGATATGACAGGGATCCCAAGATATCCCTCATCGAAATCCATGAAGAAATGCCAATGTTCGATGGGGATCCGCATTCCGCAGCCACTCACGTGGTAAGGTTCATGAGGTATCTTTCAAAGCAAAATATAACTCAACCTTGTGACCAAATGGAATTTCTTGTCCTATCCATTGCCCCCAATACTGATTGGCTTAAGTCATGTAAACCTAAAAGCATTCCTTCTCTTCCGACGTTGACTACGCAATTCTTGTTGCATGAAGGGTCGGGTTTCCAGTCTCATGAAGACATATGCCAAAGATTGGATGTGGCCCTTCGAGAGGAGGAGGTTATTGAATATGGTTTTGTGCTTAAGGAAGAATGCCTTGATCCTTCTCCAAATCATCATGATCAAGTGATTGACATGTACCTTGAGGATAGTGCCGAAAAAGGGACTCGTGAATTGGAAAGCATGTCCTCTAAGGATAATGATGACGAAGATCTAGACACCGAGAGCCCCCTAGTGTTGGAAGAATGGATGACGGAATATGAGAAGTCTTGTAGGCAATTAACGGATACATATAACTCCCAAGAGATTTTCTCCTACTATTGTGAGCAATCGGAAAGACGACTTTGTAACATGAAGCGTGAATACAAAAAGAGTCCTACCGATGACCTTCTTCTTGAAACATTCCATCAAAATCATTTAGTAAATACCTTGGATCTCATTCTTTGAGAACAGATGGAGGAAAAGTCTTCCATGTCTAAAGAAGAGAATAAATGGCATCCTAACCAACACCAAATATGTAGTGAAGAATGGAATGATTGTAATGAAGATCATGCTAGTCAAATAAATGAGGAATCTATGAATGACCCTTAGGTTGTTGATTGGGGAATTGATTATGACTATAACACTAAAGACCCCACAGTCTCTCAAATCCATGAGAATGAACTCAGGAAGGAAGAAGATACTCCTCCCCTTTGGAACAACAATGTTCGCCCTTACGAACCCCTCCCTAGTGATTGGAAGGGTCTCTTTCTTATGTTACAAGATGAGTCAATCAAAGAAGAGCCATCCGAAATTGTGGTAAATTCTGATGACTCTAATATGAATAAAACTGAGGAAGAAGCTTCACTGAGCCATGCCACCGATACGGGGTTTTTCTTCATGTTTCAACATTCCTCCACTTGTTATGTCCCTGCCACTGAGATGGATGTTTGTGACAAGGTTTGTCCCCCTTGTTTTGATGAAGAGCTAGTTTCCCGTGCAAGAAAACAAGAATCATGGTTTTTCCCCAAATACAATGATGAGTCCACTTCTTGTTTTCCCAATGACCAGAATAGTATCATCCTAAATATGTATGAGTTATTTACCCCTTCTTACCCTAAGGATGATAGGCCCGAGATAGTTCTTCATCGAAAATTCATATATTTGGTCATTGACATGTCCATCTCCTGGTTGGAGGATCAAATCAAATCCTCTTGATTGATGTCTATTCCTTCTTCCAATTTTCCTTTCTATGACATGTGGGTCTCTGATTTTCCCACCTCCTGCCCTCATGACCCCTCATATCATCATTATTGCTTGTATTGTCAAGTTCATTGCAAAAATAATCATGGAAGCATGTGTTATTATATTGATCAATTGACATGTTGGTTGCATTGGGTCGATGATTATACCTAGTACTTGACATTGTATGTTATGCATGTTAGAGTAGGATGCATTGCACGATGATTTTTGCATTAAAACTAATTGTATATGATATTTCTCATAATAGATTAGATGCATTTATATCAAAATTGGATATTTTATTACTTGTAGGTTTTATGGGCTGACATTAAGCATGGTTGATCATAAGATACCACGAAAAACATGTTGCCCTGTGGCTTTCATCTTTGACATGTGCAAATAACAGGTCTACGGTGACCAAGAGATTGTTGGAGTTCTTGTGATCTCTCGTTCGAGTAGCCTTGCCCACTTCTTCGAGAGATCACGTCCCAGTTGGAGCAAGATGTTGTTACCCACCACTTCGTGGGTGATATCCTTACGAGAATTTTTTTTCCATGATGGACCTCAGCCGGTAGCCAACAGCCCCTTGCAGCCTCCTACTAGCTCGTTGTGCCATTTCTCTACCACCTGAGCCAGCCATGTGGTCCCTCAACCATCTATATTGATCGTATGTTTGAAGGTAGGCCTCCCGAATCTAAAGATATGTCTTATCATTTAGTAATTGAGTATTGGGTTTACTTATCATGGATACTTCTAGGCATGGATTGATGGGGGGATTTGGCGGAAAGAGTGGGCTTAGTCTGTGCTCCTGTCCCCTTGGTCTCTTTTGGGTGCTACCCTTTCATCTTAGTCCCGTGGGATCTCCTTGATTGACCATTTAGTTCTAGGGTGGTGCTATGTGGGAAACCCTGACTTTGGGTGCGTGGTCTCACTCCTTTATCCGTATATATTACTCCCCTTCCACTCATTATACTCCCATTCATCATTTCTCCCACTTGGGTCTACCTAGCCCCCATGGGTCCGCATAGGTTCAGCCTCCCTATCCCCTTGCCCCTAACTGGGTTAGGCCTGGAATGATGCCTCGGAGGTTGAAGCAGTTGAAAGAAAAAGAAAAAGCATAATTGGCCACACTTAAAAGGAAATTGTACCACAAAGTGCAAAAGATGGTTGAGACAAAAATAATTAGCACGTGGGCAAAAGCCAATGCATGAGCTTTGCCCCTCACCCATGGCCATCACCCTGGTTCCATAGGCCCTAGATGAGCCTCCTTTGTCATAAAGGAACCCATGATTGTACCAACCCCCTAGAGGGCAATGAACCGCCCTACCTTAACAGAGGTAATCACTGCTATATCTGACACATCATGCTCTTATCCTTGAGCCTCGAGCAGTTAATTAGAGAAAATTCATAAATAGCAAAAGGCATATAAAGAAGGGTGGAAAAATCAAGGTCGGGATGCCTCATCTACCACGATCCCTCCCTCCTACACAGTATATACCCTGGTGTGGTCTTCCCCTTATATGGTTGCCCCTATGCCCCGATATGTGGCCCAATATTGCCCCTCATTCCCTACTTTGTTTCACTTATTTAGCACCCATTCAAAGGGTGTACCTTGGACCTACTATCCCCTTTAAGGGCTGAAACCACTTAATAAGGTACATGGCTAACCCCCTTTGGAGTATCGAGACACTAGCACATGCCAAAACCCAATACAGAAGGGCATGCCATTGTGAAGTGCCCACTTTGTTATCCATCATTTGTAAGCTCTTTTACACGATTATTATAATGATTGGTTGTATTGGAAGCCTAAGGGACGCATTGGATCTTATACAGGATTACAGGTGGTTTCCATTTGGGTTTGGTCTCCCTATACGGGATCCTAACCCTAGAGGGCTACATTGGCACATATAGGGTGTGCATAGAGAGCCATAGGCCTCCACAGCAGCAGACAGCACTCCACGGATCCTCATTGATAGTCAGGGACTACTAGTGATCCACTTTTGGGATGATGGTGATGTGCTTGGTACACTATGCCCAACAAGCCCCACAAGAGCCCCACACTCTTAGCAAGTGTTCTAGGACGTGTACGATGTCATGGCAACATTCATTCCATCACTCGAGCCTTTGCAAAGGATCTACAAGCATCTTCGATTCATATGGAGACCCATGGAGTTATTTGTGTGCCCCCACACCCACTGGGAGCACCACAGGTCTACTACTTGGAGAACAAGGGGCTACCCCCTTGTCCATCATATTCCGAGTAATTTATTCCTCATTATGGCACTTCAGGACCTTATTAGGCCTTTGGAGGGCCTCACAATATGTACATATTATTATTTGCCCCCCTCTGAGGCTTATTTTTTCCATTTGTGAGCTAGTTTAGTGGGCTTGTCACCAATAGGGGTTTTATTTGCACATTATTTTATCATTAGGGGCTAATGTAGGCCCATAGGCTAATTCGAACTCCTTAGGAGGGTATATATTGATGTTAGCTACATTCATTTGTATCATGACTAGACTTGGGATCTCTCTAATCATAGAGAACTTCACATCTTTTCTCTTTGTGGACATTTTTGGAGATGGATGAATTTTGATGTATGGATTTGGGCTATTTTTCTTGTCTTGGAGCTTTGTCTTGCAAACGAAATGTTGGTTACATATACTCTATAGCGTTGTAAGTAAATTTTAACGTTGTTATTCTTGTATACTGCTCAAATTAGGGCTAGTTGTTGCATGACTGAAATGCGGAATTAAGCATGTTTTAGCTAATTTAATGTATGGGCCAGTGATGTTATATGAATGAAATGTCCTAGAGATTATTTATCTCAATAAGCTTGCATCATTTGCTGAAGTATAAATGCTTGAAGGTCACTTTTCTTTTCTTTCTCAAAACATTGGATGAAGTTGACTTTTCGGGCCTCCTTGATCAAGAAACCAAGTTCTTACTCATCATCATCCTTGACTCCTTATCCCCAAGTGGATTAGGCACTGATCCCTAAAGAGGATGGTCATCATTTTCACCTTTACTCACATTTTTCTAGGTCTAGCCCTTAAAGGTCACCTAGGGCATGAATTTCCTGGGAATTGACCAAGGAAAAATTTCGATCTCCTAGAGGCTACTGTGCTGGTGGGTCCCCTCCCTCTCCTCCGAATTTGAGGCAATTGTAACGGTGAAATCTCCGAGAATCTTAAGCCCTAGCTCTAGGATCGAATTTTTCCGAGGCATCCCCAAGGCTAGACCTCAATAGGATCAATTCAACATTTTGAAGTAAACATTCTTGTTTGGTCCTTTCCATTCACCTTGTCCAGGATAGGAACATCATTGGTTGTATTCCATCCCCGAATCTGGGTTGGGTCCACTTGGCCCCGTGTAGTCCCACTTCTCAATAAGGATTATTTGTCAAGGACCATTTGGGAATCCAAGTTTTCCAAGGATTATAGGGATTGAGAACCTCGTCTATATGCCCATTCCTCCTCTCTCAACCCTCCAATCCTCATCCCTTACCCCTAGTGGACCAAGTCCCTTGCTTGAAGAGCAAGCAAGCTCCATTCTTCACTCCATCCTAGGGAAACGGTTTCCAGGGTCACTTTCCACCTATCCATTGACATTTACCTTACAAGTGATTCCTACACTACCGAGACTCCTCCCATTGGTAAAAAGTTCGTAAAGAGCAGGGAGTCTTAGCCGTGGTGACAGTGGGCTAAGCCTCCATCGTTGCCCTTAGTCTAGCAGTTGCCCTATTATGAACCACTTTAGGTCCCCTACTGGTTTGAGTGGTAACAAGGAGCACCACAGATTTATTATTTGGAGAACAAAGGACCAACCCCTTGTCAACTACTTTTGGGAGTCCTATTCATCGTCATGGCACTTATGGACTTCATCAAGCTACTTATAAGACCCGACGACATGTATTATTGATCATTTAACCTCTTGAGAGGCTTATTCTTTTGTTTATGAGCTAAATTGGTGGGCTTGTCACCAAAAGTTAGTTATTTTGCACATTATTTTATTTTAAGGGCTCATGTAGGGTTAATTAGCTAAATTGAACTCATTAGAAGTGTATAAATTCAAGTGATGTGAATTCATTTTAGCATCATCACTTGGTTGGACTTGTATCTCTTTAGAGAACTTCACTATCCTTCTTGGAGGACGAATTTTTGGAGCATGGAATGAATTTGGATGTTTGGATAATTTTCTCTTGCCTTGGAGCTTCTTGATTGACAAAGTTTTGATGGTTGGATATACTCTTATACATGTAAGTGCAATTTAATGCTATTCTTTCTTTCTATTTTGTCACATACATTGTTGCTAGGATTTCACTATACTAGGGCTAATTTACTACATCCATTTATCTGAAGTTGTGGAAATTTTGTTTCTAGATAGTGTTGCTTCATGTATGGGCCATGTGTAATGAGTGAATGTTCCTAGAGATGTTTCATCGTTGAAATTTATCTTGATAAGCCATTTATTTGCAAAACGAAGTATAAGGCTCTTGAAGGTGCTTTTGTTGTTTCCCTCATGATAAGCGAAGCTGTCTTTGAGGCCTCCTTGACATAGAAATCCAAAGTCCATGACTCCATAGTCGTAATTTTACTTGACTCCAATCTCCCCAAAAGGATTAGGCACTGGTCCTCCATAGGTGATCACCTCAAAGCTTATTTCTTTCACCTTCCCCTCTTTTCTAGGCCTAGCCTACATAGGTCATTTAGGACATCAATTATCTCACACTCTAGCCATCCAAACACTTCGATTTTTGGTCCACAACTGCATTGGTGTGTCCTCAAGAAGCCCCCAAAGAATTCCCCTAAGTCCTTCCTAGAGAGCCTTTCATCTTGCTTTCAAGGCAAGCAAGCCATATATTTGAGCCTCTCCTATGAATAGCCTTTTAGGATCACCTCTCATCCTATCATTGATCCATTCAATTTCGTGATCCTTATTATAACGAGTCTCCTCCCATCGGTGAAAGTCCATAAAGAGTAGGGAGCCTTCGTTGAGGTGACAGTGGGTTATTGCTCCATTGTTGATGCAGGGGCATTAGATTCGGAAAAATACTTTGTATTTTATTAAACCTAGGGGGTCTTATGTTTTTGAGAAAATATTGATTTTATGTAATTATTAAAGGGTTTTTGAATGATTAAATGATATTTTTAATTAATTATTGAGAGGATTTGTTAATGTTCCCAAATGATTTGGAGAACATGAGAAAAATTAGATTTGAGATATCTAAGAATTAATTATGAAGCCTAAGTTAGATTTGGTTTCAAGATTTTAGGGATAAAATCTAGATTGTAGGGGTGTTGAGATATTTGAGGACTTTGTTGAGTTATTAAAGGGATTTGAACCTAAATTGGTTCATCCAAAATTGTATAAATTAATAAGCCTTTAAGGCAAAATAGAGGAGAAGAATATAGGAAGAGAAAAAACAAAGTTTTGTTTGTCAAGCCTCCCGGCAATTGTAAGAGGGCCAATGATTTGAAAATCTGGCCAGAACCAATAAGGATTTTGTATTTGATTTCATGTTTATTTATGAAGGAATTTATTCTGAATTACATGTGTATTGATTGATTGGGTATGTTTTGGAATTGAGCTGGGTTCATATAAAACGTTTCATAGAGAAATTATGAATTTCAGAACGAATGCACATTGCTGTGAGAAAGTGTATGAGAATTTAATATGTTAATATCAATCTTGTGTTTGAGGTAAAGAGATGAGTTTGACTTGGCATTTGATTCCTCAGAATGGCCGGCAAAGTAATGGGTTTTTGAATTAAATTGTCTTTTGTTTTGAGTGATGGTTCTGAATACCATTGGAATGGTTTAATTTGAATCTTATTTTGCAGAGATCGATTACACATAAAAAAAAAGGATTAAAGTCGAACTTCAATTATGACATCGAAGTTGAAGATGCCACAGATGTGTTTGGCATTGCAGATGCCGCAGATATTAGATGTGTTATAACATCCTGAGATCGACTACGCAGGTCGAACTATAGCCCACTCAAACTTGTGCGTTGAATGAAATCAGAATTGCAATTCCAGAAAAATAAGATGTGTGAGAAGTTTGAAGAAGTCTGGATGGGAACCTGGTTCTATTTGATGGAAAACACAGAGAGTAAGGTTTAGTAAAACCTTGAGTCAAAGGCGAAGGCAGGAACCGTAAGCTACGGTAACCATAAATCAAGCAATGAATCGTATTCAATGAAGAATCGATGGATCATTGAGCATAAAGCGAGGGCGCAGCAAGATGTGAGTCAAGACTCATTCAATGGCAAGAGGACCATGCGAATTGAAGGCGAAATTTGGAAGTGGAGTTCTGAAATGAGGAACAACGAAGTAAAGATTCATAGGCACAATCGGTTTAATTAGAATCTGAATGAATTGTTCAATTTAATGCAGAAGCACATTCATCAATCTCAGATCCGACTTGGGATCGATTTTAAATACACAGCATTAAAACCAGCGTTATCAAATCCGATTTGATGAGTTGAGTTCGGAACTGGCAATGGTGTAAACGGCATACAGCATTTACAGAATCGATGAAAGACTTTCGGCTTATGCAATGAAGCTGAATTCAATAGTGTTGGATGGAAAGGCAAGTTAATTTGCTGGCCAATGTTATTTCATGTTGACTTGGCATTTTAATATAATGTCGTGAAGACTTCATTCGTTGAAGTTGGAATGCGTAAAAATCAATATGTATTGGTATTAATTTGCCAAGGTTCGAGCTTTTAAATTAGAACATGGTGGATATGCATAGATTGTGGGTCCATAAATAGTATGGTGAATATTTGGGACTTTGAGCCAATGTTGAGGTTTAAATGTGGTCCTGCTATGTATTAAAGGAGTCCATTTATATTTAGATTGATGGAAGATGAAAAATGAAACCAATGGGGTTTAATTAAAGTCTTTTTTTAAGACCTTTGAAAAATAATTTCATTTGAGAAACAACCTTGAATATGAGAGATATATGGGTTTATTTGAAGTGTAATTCACGACATTGAAATATTCTCATGCCATGATAAGCGTTGGGGTTTTAATCATAAAAGCCTGGAATTTAAGCAATGAAACTAGAGATTGGTTAATTAAAGTCTTTTATAAGACTTTTATAAAGGCTTCTAATTTGTGAAAAAAACCTTGCATATGAAGGTTGATGGGTTCAAAGATGAAAGGAGAAGGAGATTTCACATAAGAGTTGAAAGTTTTGGAAGTTCTTTTGCTCATGGTCTTAACCATAGAAATTGTGCATAGAGAGAATTAGCTTCCACATATAGAATTGAAATCTGGGTTATGGTTTTATAACCATGTATTATAAATTGAAGAAGTCTTCTTTGAAGATTTAACCTTAAGCTTCCGCAAAGTTTTTGTGAAATTGCCCAAACTTGAAGTCTTATTTGGGGCATGAATTTGGAGATGCATATTTATATGCATAGCATTGGAGAGATTGTGGGTAAGGTAGGGCGACCTGCCATCAAGTGGTATCAGAGCTGGAATAGCTCTGTTTGAAGATTCAAGTTTGTTTGTTTGTTTTTTTTTTGGTTAAATTGAATTAATTGCATGTGATGAAGTAAGATCAGATTTTGAAATTAAAGAAGATTGCAGCACAGGGATGCAGTGCAGGTGAAAGATAAGGCAAGATCAATAGGATCTTGGAGGTGAGTTGACATATATTATTGAACTCTGGTTTGAAGGTTATGCTTGACAAATTTGGTTTGCAGGCATATTGAAGAAATCTCAGCAGAAAGAAGCAGATCACAGCTTTGAGAGCAGTGATGAAAGAGTCCAGCAAGGGATTCTAAGTGAATGTGGCAGAACCTTGAAGGATTCAACAAAGGTTGAATGAATAGGACAATGGTGTTCTGAAAAGTTACAGATGAGAGAAGCCTGAAGGAGCAATGAAGAAATGCTCAAAAGTTTCCAGCAGATAGAGGACCGATGATTACCAAAAGACCAGATCCGGAGGAAAGGATTGGTGAGGTAAGTGGCAGCAGGAGAGCTTGTTGTTGCATAGGCTTTAATGCAACTCATGGGTGAGAAACTCGTGGAGAAAAAGAAGACTACTGAAAATCATAAAGGAGAAAGCAGAGGTTCAGAGAGAGGCCACAACAGAAAGAAGGAGGAAAAAGATGCCAAGGCAAATGGCATAAAGCTGCAGATGACTGATGTAGAATATGACAAAGAGTTAGCTGAGATCAGGGAACAGTTTAATAAACTGAAAATGAGGATAGAGGAAAGCCAGAGAGTTGGTTGGCTCATGAAGAAGAAAGTGAAGTGGCAAAGGCTACAACAGAAAAGAGATCAACAGATGAACATGCAGTTTGCAGAGAAGCTAAGAAAGCTTGAACAGAGGATGGATGTACAGTTGGGGTGTATAGAACTCAGAGCGGCTGAGTTGAAAGTGGAAGTTTCCATTGATGAAACAGAAGAGGAGATCATTGATGAATTCCTGAACTTTTGGGCAAATCTAGATCAGCTGGATGATGTAAAACCTTGTATTTTTGTAGCTGACAATTGTAATGTGATAACAGGTTTTGCAAAAGAGAATGAGTAATCTTGTGAAGTTGTCACAAGTATGAGAAAGTATCTTTCAGGAGATAAATACTCTGAAGAAGAAAGCAGTGATGGATTCAAGTTTGAAGCTGTTACAGCACAAGGAGAAATTCTTGTGGATGCAGAAGAAGTGGATCAGTCTGAAGCACTGATAGGTGAAGCAACATTTGAGACTGTTGAAACTTGTAGTTTTCAAACTGACAAGTTGTGTATGAATGCAAGGACTGTAAGTGATAGTGAAATAATTCTTCAATGCCACAGAGAAATTGCATTGTTGGAATATTTGTTGGAGAATTCAGAGTATGAAAGAGAGATTGCCAAAGGAAGAGTTCAGTACAGTGAACAAGAGAAGGAAAACATCATCGAGACCGATGGTGTGAAGGAAGGACTTGTTGATAGTCTTGAGGATTCTTCAGAGAATTCGTTGGAAAGTTTGGATCAGCATACTGATGTGCTGATAGAAGAAAATTCGGGACAGCATACTGAAGTGCTGGCAGAGGGAAGTAAAGAACTGAGGCCTTATGACTTTTGTTTTAACAAGTGTTTAATGAATGCAGGTGTTGTTGCAGGTGCTGGAGAACATTTGACTCAGTTGAGCAGTCAAATAAAAGAAGAGGAAGAAAATTCTGTGGACATATTTAATCCATGGAATGAAGAAATTAAGTTGTTGGAAATAATGCTGAGTGATTAGAATTCAGTGCAAGAAGAATCTAAATTTCAGAATTGGGAATTGCAGAGGCAAGAGAATGAAGATAGAAGAAGAGAGTACACAATGTACCAGTCCAATAAATTGCTAATAGGAGAAAGAAGAAAAATTGTCTTAAGTGACAATTTGGAAGAAGTTTTCAATTGCAGAAAACAAGAGGGTAAGGATGATTGGGTGGCAGTAGGAGCTTGGCAAGCTAGAGCTCAACAAGCTAAAGCAAGAAATTAGTAGTCTGAAGATTTATTGGACAGAGATTCAATTAATCAGAAGAATAATGATGAAAGTGTTTCAAAGAAAGACATTAGCAAGGAAGAAAAGCAGCAGCAGCAGCAAAAGAAAGACAAGGACAGATTGTGAAAGTGCAGCCAATGGAGAAAGGCAGCATAAACTATGGAGACCTGGAGAAAAGCAACAAACAACAACAGAAATTGATGATAAGTTACACAACAAAGTGTGGGATCCAGGCGGACAAAGACTTAAACACATGATCAGGAGATCATGATCATTTTCAACCTTGGGAGTCTGATGCAGGGGCATTAGATTCGGAAAAATACTTTGTATTTTATTAAACCTAGGGGGTCTTATGTTTTTGAGAAAATATTGATTTTATGTAATTAGTAAAGGGTTTTTGAATGATTAAATGATATTTTAAATTAATTATTGAGAGGATTTGTTAATGTTCCCAAATGATTTGGAGAACATGAGAGAAATCAGATTTGAGATATCTAAGAATTAATTATGAAGCCTAAGTTAGATTTGGTTTCAAGATTTTAGGGATAAAATCTAGATTGTAGGGGTGTAGAGATATTTGAGGACTTTGTTGAGTTATTAAAGGGATTTGAACCTAAATTGGTTCATCCAAAATTGTATAAATTAATAAGCCTTTAAGGCAAAATAGAGGAGAAGAATATAGGAAGAGGAAAAACAGAGTTTTGTTTGTCAAGCCTCCGGGCAATTGTAAGAGGGCCAATGATTTGAAAATCTGGCCAGAATCAAGAAGGATTTTGTATTTGATTTCATGTTTATTTATGAAGGAATTTATTCTGAATTACATGTGTATTGATTGATTGGGTATGTTTTGGAATTGAGCTAGGTTCATATAAAACGTTTCATAGAGAAATTATGAATTTCAGAACGAATGCACATTGCTGTGAGAAAGTGTATGAGAATTTAATATGTTAATATCGATCTTGTGTTTGAGGTAAAGAGATGAGTTTGACTTGGCATTTGATTCCTCAGAATGGCCGGCAGAGTAATGGGTTTTTGAATTAAATTCCGTCTTTTGTTTTGAGTGATGGTTCTGAATACCATTGGAATGGTTTAATTCGAATCTTATTTTGCAGAGATCGATTACACATAAAAAAAAGGATTAAAGTCGAACTTCAATTATGAGATCGAAGTTGAAGATGCCACAGATGTGTTTGGCATTGCAGATGCCACAAATATTAGATGTGTTATAACATCCTGAGATCGACTATGCAGGTCGAACTATAGCCAACTCAAACTTGTGCGTTGAATGAAATCAGAATTGTAATTCCATAAAAATAAGATGCGTGGGAAGTTTGAAGAAGTCTGGATGGGAACCTGGTTCTATTTGATGGAAAATGCAGAGAGTAAGGTTTAGTAAAACCTTGAGTCAAAGGCGAAGGCAGGAACCATAAGCTACGACAACCATAAATCAAGCAATGAATCGTATTCAATGAAGAATCGATGGATCATTGAGCATAAAGCGAGACGCAGCAAGATGTGAGTCAAGACTCATTCAATGGCAAGAGGACCATGCGAATTGAAGGTGAAATTTGGAAGTGGAGTTCTGAAATGAGGAACAACGAAGTAAAGATTCATGGAATGATGAATTAATGGCTAGATTGATAGAGATGTAATCTCATAGGCAGAATTGGTTTAATTAGAATCTGAATGAACTGTTCAATTTAATGCAGAAGCACATTCATCAATCTCAGATCCGACTTGGGATCGATTTTAAATACACAGCATTAAAACCAGCGTTATCAAATCCGATATGATGAGTTGAGTTCGGAACTAGCAATGGAGTGAACGGCATACAGCATTTACAGAATCGATGAAAGAATTTTGGCTTATGCAATGAAGCTGAATTCAATAGTGTTGGATGGAAAGGTAAGTTAATTTGCTGGCCAATGTTATTTCATGTTGACTTGGCATTTTAATATAATGTCATGAAGACTTCATTCGTTGATGTTGGAATGCGTAAAAATCAATATGTATTGGTATTAATTTGCCAAGGTTCAAGCTTTTAAGTTAGAACATGGTGGATATGCATAGATTGTGGGTCCATAAATAGTATGGTGAATATTTGGGACTTTGAGCCAATGTTGGGGTTTAATGAGGTCCTGTTGTGTATTAAAGGAGTCCATTTATATTTATATTGATGGAAGATGAAAAATGAAACCAATGGGGTTTAATTAAAGTCTTTTTCTAAGACCTTTGAAATAATTTCATTTGAGAAACAACCTTGAATATGAGAGATATATGGGTTTATTTGAAGTGTAATTCACGACATTGAAATATTCTCATGCCATGATAAGCGTTGGGGTTCTAATCATAAAAGCCTGGAATTTAAGCAATGAAACTATTGGTTGGTTAATTAAAGTCTTTTATAAGACTTTTATAAAGGCTTCTAATTTGTGAAAAAAACCTTGCATATGAAGGTTGATGGGTTCAAAGATGAAAGGAGAAAGAGCTTTCACACAGAGGCTGAAAGTTTTGGCAGTTTTGGAAGTTCTTTGGCCATGGTCTTAACCATAGAAATTGTGTATAGATCTAGAGAATTAGCTTCCCATATACCAGATGAAATCAAGGTGGTTTTATAATCATGTATTATAAATCACACAGTTCCTTTGAAGAAATAACCTAAGCCTGCAAGGTTTTCCAGAAATTGCCCAAACTTAAGTCTTATTTAAAGGAATTGGAGAGATGCATATTTATATGCATAGCATTGGAGAGATTGTGGGTAAGGTAGGGTGACCTGCCATCAAGTGGTATCAGAGCTGGAATAGCTCTGTTTGAAGATTCAAGTTTGTTTGTTTGTTTTTTTTTTGGTTAAATTGAATTAATTGCATGTGATGAAGTAAGATCAGATTTTGAAATTAAAGAAGATTGCAGCACAGGGATGCAGTGCAAGTGAAAGATAAAGCAAGATCAATAAGATCTTGGAGGTGAGTTAACAGATATTATTGAACTCTGGTTTGAAGGTTATGCTTGACAAATTTGGTTTGCAGGCATATTGAAGAAATCTCAGCAGAAAGAAGCAGATCACAGCTTTGAGAACAGTGATGGAAGAGTCGAGCAAGGGATTCTAAGTGAATGTGGCAGAACCTTGAAGGATTCAACAAAGGTTGAATGAATAGGACAATGGTGTTTTGAAAAGTTGCAGATGAGAGAAGCCTGAAGGAGCAATGAAGAAATGCTCAAAAGTTTCGAGCAGATAGAGGACCGGTGATTACCAAAAGACCAGATCCGGAGGAAAGGATTGGTGAGGTAAATGGCAGCAGGAGAGTTTGCTGTTGTAGAGGCTTTAATGCAACTCATAGGTGAGAAACTCGTGGAGAAAAAGATGACTACTGAAAGTCATAAAGGAGAAAGCAGAGGTTCAGAGAGAGGCCACAACAGAAAGAAGGAGGAAAAAGATGCCAAGGCAAATGGCATAAAGCTGCAGATGACTGATGCAGAATATGACAAAGAGTTAGCTGAGATCAGGGAATAGTTTAATAAACTGAAAATGAGGATAAAGGAAAACCAGAGAGTTGGTTGGCTCATGAAGAAGAAGGTGAAGTGGCAGAGGCTACAACAGAAAAAAGATCAGCAGATGAACATGCAGTTTGCAGAGAAGCTGAGAAAGCTTGAACAGAGGATGGATGTACAGTTGGTGTGTACAAAACTCAGAGCAGCGGAGTTGAAAGTGGAAGTTTCCATTGATGAAACAGAAGAGGAGATCATTGATGAATTCCTGAACTTTTGGGCAAATCCAAATCAGCTGGATGATGTAAACCCTTGTATTTTTGTAGCTGACAATTGTAATTTGATAACAGGTTTTTCAAAAGAGAATGAGCAATCTTGTGAAGTTGTCACGAGTATGAGAAAGTATCTTTCAAGAGATAAATACTCTGAAGAAGAAAGCAGTGATGCATTCATGTTTGAAGCTGTTACAGCACAAGGAGAAATTCTTGTGGATGCAGAAGAAGTGGATCAATCTGAAGCACTGATAGGTGAAGCAATAGTTGAGACTGTTGAAACTTGTAGTTTTCAAACTGACAAGTTGTGTATGAATGCAGGGACTGTAAGTGATAGTGAAATAATTCTTCAATGCCACAGAGAAATTGCATTGTTGGAATATTTGTTGGAGAATTCAGAGTATGAAAGAGAGATTGCCAAAGGAAAAGTTCAGTACAGTGAACAAGAGAAGGAAAACATCATGGAGACCGATGGTGTGAAGGAAGGACTTGTTGATAGTCTTGAGGATTCTTCAGAGAATTCTTTGGAAAGTTTGGATCAGCATACTGATGTGCTGATAGAAGAAAATTCGGGACAGCATACTGAAGTTCTGGCAGAGGGAAGTAAGGCACTGAGGCCTTATGATTTTTGTTTTAACAAGTGTTTAGTGAATGCAAGTGTTGTTGTAGGTGCTGGAGAACATTTGACTCAGTTGAGCAGTCAAATAAAAGAAGAAGAAGAAAATTCTGTGGACATATTTAATCCATGGAATGAAGAAATTAAGTTGTTGGAAATAATGCTGAGTGATCAGAATTCAGTGCAGGAAGAATCTCAATTTCAGAATTGGGAATTGCAGATGCAAGAGAATGAAGATAGAAGAAGAGAGTACACAATGTACCAGTCCAATAAATTGCTAATAGGAGAAAGCAGAAAAATTGTCTTAAGTGACAATTTGGAAGAAGTTTTCAATTGCAGAAAACAAGAGGGTAAGGATGATTGGGTGGTAGTAGGAGCTTGGCAAGCTAGAGCTCAACAAGCTAAAGCAAGAAATTAGTAGTCTGAAGATTTATTGGACAGAGATTCAATTAATCAGAAGAATAATGATGAAAGTGTTTCAAAGAAAGACATCAGCAAGGAAGAAAAGCAGCAGCAGCAAAAGAAAGACAAGGACAGATTGTGAAAGTGCAGCCAATGGAGAAAGGCAGCATAAACTATGGAGACCTGGAGAAAAGCAGCAAACAACAATAGAAATTGATGATAAGTTACACAACAAAGTGTGGGATCCAGGCGGACAAAGACTTAAACACATGATCAGGAGATCATGATCATTTTCAACCTTGGGAGTCTGATGCAGGGGCATTAGATTCGGAAAAATACTTTGTATTTTATTAAACCTAGGGGATCTTCTGTTTTTGAGAAAATGTTGATTTTATGTAATTATTAAAGGGTTTTTGAGTGATTAAATGATAATTTTAATTAATTATTGAGAGGATTTGTTAATGTTCCCAAATGATTTGGAGAACATGAGAGAAATTAGATTTGAGATATCTAAGAATTAATTATGAAGCCTAAGTTAGATTTGGTTTCAAGATTTTAGGGATAAAATCTAGATTGTAGGGGTATTGAAATATTTGAGAACTTTGTTGAGTTATTAAAGGGATTTGAACCTAAATTGGTTCATCCAAAATTGTATAAATTAATAAGCCTTTAAGGCAAAATAGAGGAGAAAAATATAGGAAGAGGAAAAACAGAGTTTTGTTTGTCAAGCCTCCCGACAATTGTAAGAGGGCCAATGATTTGAAAATCTGGCCAGAATCAAGAAGGATTTTGTATTTGATTTCATGCTTATTTATGAAGGAATTTATTCTGAATTACATGTGTATTGATTGATTGGGTATGTTTTGGAATTGAGTTGGGTTCATATAAAACGTTTCATAGAGAAATTATGAATTTTAGAACGAATGCACATTGTTGTGAGAAAGTGTATGAGAATTTAATATGTTAATATCGATCTTGTGTTTGAGGTAAAGAGATGAGTTTGACTTGGCATTTGATTCCTCAGAATGGCCGGCAGAGTAATGGGTTTTTGAATTAAATTTCGTCTTTTGTTTTGAGTGATGGTTCTGAATACCATTGGAATGGTTTAATTCGAATCTTATTTTGCAGAGATCGATTACACAAAAAAAGGATTAAAGTCGAACTTCAATTATGAGATCGAAGTTGAAGATGCCACAAATGTGTTTGGCATTGCAGATGCCGCAGATATTAGATGTGTTATAACATCCTGAGATCGACTACGCAGGTCGAACTATAGCCCACTCAAACTTGTGCATTGAATGAAATCAGAATTGCAATTCCATAAAAATAAGATGCGTGGGAAGTTTGAAGAAGTCTGGATGGGAACCTGGTTCTATTTGATGGAAAACGCAGAGAGTAAGGCTTAGTAAAACCTTGAGTCAAAGGCAAAGGCAGGAACCGTAAGCTACGACAACCATAAATCAAGCAATGAATCGTATTCAATAAAGAATCGATGGATCATTGAGCATAAAGCGAGGGCGCAGCAAGATGTGAGTCAAGACTCATTCAATGGCAAGAGGACCATGCGAATTGAAGGCGAAATTTGGAAGTGGAGTTCTGAAATGAGGAACAACGAAGTAAAGATTCATGGAATGATGAATTAATGGCTCGATTGATAGAGATGTAATCTCATAGGCACAATCGGTTTAATTAGAATCTGAATGAACTGTTCAATTTAATGCAGAAGCACATTCATCAATCTCAGATCCGACTTGGGATCGATTTTAAATACACAGCATTAAAACCAGCGTTATCAAATCTGATTTGATGAGTTGAGTTCGGAACTGGCAATGGAGTAAACAGCATACAGCATTTAAAGAATCGATGAAAGACTTTCGGCTTATGCAATGAAGCTGAATTCAATAGTGTTGGATGGAAAGGTAAGTTAATTTGCTGGCCAATGTTATTTCATGTTGACTTGGCATTTTAATATAATGTCGTGAAGACTTCATTCGTTGATGTTGGAATGCGTAAAAATCAATATGTATTGGTATTAATTTGCCAAGGTTCGAGCTTTTAAATTAGAACATGGTGGATATGCATAGATTGTGAGTCCATAAATAGTGTGGTGAATATTTGGGACGTTGAGCCAATGTTGGGGTTTAAATGTGGCCCTGCTATGTATTAAAGGAGTCCATTTATATTTAGATTGATGGAAGATGAAAAATGAAACCAATGGGGTTTAATTAAAGTCTTTTTTTAAGACCTTTGAAAAAAAATTTCATTTGAGAAACAACCTTGAATATGAGAGATATATGGGTTTATTTGAAGTGTAATTCACGACATTGAAATATTCTCATGCCATGATAAGCGTTGGGGTTTTAATCATAAAAGCCTGGAATTTAAGCAATGAAACTAGAGGTTGGTTAATTAAAGTCTTTTATAAGACTTTTATAAAGGCTTCTAATTTGTGAAAAAAACCTTGCATATGAAGGTTGATGGGTTCAAAGATGAAAGGAGAAAGAGCTTTCACATAAGAGTTGAAAGTTTTGGAAGTTCTTTTGGTCATGGTCTTAACCATAGAAATTGTGCATAGAGAGAATTAGCTTCCACATATAGAATTGAAATCTGGGTTATGGTTTTATAACCATGTATTATAAATTGAAGAAGTCTTCTTTGAAGATTTAACCTTAAGCTTCCGCAAAGTTTTTGTGAAATTGCCCAAACTTGAAGTCTTATTTGGGGCATGAATTTGGAGATGCATCTTTATATGCATAGCATTGGAGAGATTGTAGGTAAGGCAGGGCAACCTGCCATCAATTGTTGCCCTTGACCTAGTGGTAGCCCTTCAAGGACTCCTTTTTAGGACCCTGCTAGTTTGAGTGGTAACATTTCTGGCGCCATTGTCAGACACACAAAACGTGTGTTTTGTTCCCCATACGACATATTGAAATAACATTATTGGAGACTCCACTGGAAGAACGAAGCCCTAGTTCTTCATTGAACTTTAATGTCGATGCTTGTAGGGTGAAGAGCATTTTCTAAGCATCTTTAAATTCACCCTGTGACTCCTACATATTTTTCATGCATATCTCAAATAGGTTGTCTTTTTTTAATAATTTTCCCGCCTTGGACATTGCAAGCATCCTTGGGCACCCTAATCATGTCATGGGAAGGATGGTATGTGGGGTGCCCGTGTTTGATGGTGATCCACTCTCCGCAATTGACCACATAAAAAGATTTAATGCACATGCTTCAAGAGAGGAGGTTGTTCACCAAGATGTCCTTATGTTGTTGTTCATGGGATTTCTTGGTGGTCATAACTCATGGTTGCATGATCATGAACCTAAGAGCATCTCATCTATTGAGGAGTTCATTGATGGTTTTCTTAGACATTTTCAAGTATGCCCCACATTAAGCATCCAAGAGGAATCCTTCATTGACCATCATCAAGACATTGAGAATCTAAGTAATGAGAAGGAAGATTAATCCTCCACGGGTCCACATGATGAAAAGGATGATTTTGAGAACACGTGTTGGGAAGGATGAAGTTGAGACCAACCTTACCTTTTCTCGAGGATCTTACTCCTGATGACTCTCCTTTTGAGAACCTTGAGGAAGGTGATCCCATTTGCCCCTTAGAAGATGACATTGGAGATTATTTCCATATTGAAAAGGAGAAATGGGAAATTGTTGGCCCTCAATTTGATTGTGCTCCCATTTACGACACCAACAAGGAGAATGAGGCTAAAATTGGTCCTCCCTTTCTCTCAGGTATTATTTATGATGACATATCCATTGATGCCCTTAGGAAGGAGAAATGTTATTTTCCCTTGCATAAAGAGGGGCAGTTGGAAGTGATCAATTTTCCTGTTAGGAGAGGCCCAATATTTGTTACTAAGGAAACCAATAAGGCTCCCACCTATCCTAAGTATGATGCTATATTCAAATCCCCTAAGCCATATGATTTTGGGGAAGAAAAACCTATTGGATACAAAACTCCACCCTCCTCTTTGCCTCCCTCTCTTGTTCATCATTTTGAAAGTGATTCCCGCACCTTTTCTCATATGATCTCAAGTGACCTTGATCCCTTTCCCCTTTCTAAGTATAGTATCAAGGAAGAGCCCCTCATTGAATATTATTTATCTCCTTCAGCACCCCCTCAGGATCATGATCAATCTATAATTCCCCCTTTCCATTGTGATCATCATGGGTAGCCTACTTGTGCCTCTCCATATCATCAATCTCCCTTCCCTACTAATCATAACCATATAGAGGCCATGAAATATGACGTAAATAATAAGGACCATAATAATATGCCCGAGGTTTCCATCCATCAAAAGTTTATGAGCCTAATCATTGACATCTCTATATTTTGGTTAGAAGAGAGGATCTCATGGACTAGATTACATCATTTTATTACCTTTTCTCACATGATTATCCGTGTGTTGGCATTCTATTTTCCTACCTCCCACCGGCATTATCATCCATGTGATCCTATCCATATTCACTTTGGCATTTGCTACATGAGTAATCATATAGGCCTGCATATTTATATTGTTTTGATGATATGTTGGTTGCACTGGATTTATGATTACACTTAGTATTAGTTTTGCACCATATGCATGTTAGATTAGGATGCATTGCATGTTGATTTTTGCATTAGAACTAATGTCATATGATATTGCTCATAGTGGAGTAGCTACATTTAGATTAAAATTTGCACATCTTACTATTGTGAAAATTTCTTAATCTAAGAAAGCCTACTGCTGACCATTGATTTACTTCTCCTACTTGATTATTTATACAAGTTATTAATCTAAATATTCAGAAAAACAACGAAGTAAAAACAAATAGCAGCCTACACATACAGATCATTTACTAAATAGAACGCTCATATGACAAAGTGACACACAGATTTTTCGGACAAATGTCCCCGGAAAAACCCAATGTGGGAAAACCAGTGCAGCTAGCTCTGGAGGGTTTTATTATTATGTAGAATTTGAATACAACAATTTTTTGGCACCAGACATGGTTGGCCCTACAAAGAAAATCATGACAACAATACCTCTTTCACTCGAAGATAGAAAATATGGCTGATTCACACCCTCAAACAGGATTTATAGAACTCGAGCCCTTTCTGGCCCACAGAAAACCCCAGCGCTACTCCTCAGCCCTCTGCGTCAGCCTCTGCGTTGCTCTGGAAGGGCCAACGTGACCCTTTCTGGACTTACGCTGTCCCTGCGCTGCCTTGACTGGGCCTGCGTCAGCCCTGCGTAGCTCTTGCTGCCTCTGTGCTGCCCTGACTGGGCTCTAGCTAGACTGCGTAGCACTGGCTACTCTCTGCACTGCTGGATATGTTGCCTCTCTACTGCCGTTGTATTCTTGGCCTAGGATCAGATCATCCCTCGCCAATGCTACCCCTCACTGCACTGCAAACTCTTCCTAAAATTCTTAGCAAACCACACCCTAGAATTTCAGCTCTGCAAATGTGTTTTTTCTCCAACTGACCCCAAGCCCTTCTCTTATACTTTTCTCGTTGGCAAACCAACGGCCGTGATCTAATCTCTAATCAACGCAAGGCTGCAAACATCGCGATTTTTTCCGGCCGTCGATTTAATCGGCGATTTTTTCTCGATTTTTTGAAAAAATCGTCGATCGCCAAAAAATTGCGATTCAATCGGAAAAAATCATTGCCTCCCAAGACAGGGCGGTTATAAGGCGATTTTGATGTTTTTTTTCATTTTCACTTGGACAGGTTTGTTATGAGAGCTAAGGAGTGAAGGAGGAGAGCCAAGGAGGGAGATACGTGATCTACAAGCCCAAGATTGGACAAAAGTGAAGAATTTCTTGCAAGCCAAGCGAACAAAAATCGAATTTGGACCAAGTGTCTCCCGCAAAACATTTTTTCCAGGTATGGGCATCAAATTTGACCCTTTTTTTTTTTTTTTCTTGTTCTTCCATGGGTTTCTATTACCCATGTGTTTTTCATCATTTGTGATTGCTTTTTTTCTTTTTTTCTTTTTTTTTTCTTTTTTTTTTTTTTTAAATTGAGAGGAGAGGGTTTATTTTGGTCAAAAATGCAAAAAATTGTTTGTTAAATTTTGTTTTTTATATTTCTTCTTGTACTCTTAGTTTCTTCCCATTATTTTTGCTTGTGTTTCAACATGTATTTTTTCCCATTATTTTTGCATTGAGTTGAGGGTTTTTTTTTGTGAAAAAAATCAAAATGTTGTATGTAAAATTGTAATTTATTTTATTTTATTTTTTAACTTGCAATTTTTCTTGTGCCCTAGGTTCAAATTTCAATGTTCAAAGTTCAAAGTTTCCAACATGCCAAGGAAATTAGATCCTTTATGGGAATTTGGTGAACCTGATCAGGGGTTTGACCGATCAAACTTGACTTGCAAATTATGTGGTCATCACATGACAGGGGGGGTATACAGGTTGAAATACCACCTGGCACAAATTCTTGGGCATGAAGTAGGCCCTTGCACAAACACCAATCCAGAAATAATCAGAAGAGCCATGAACTCATTGGGAGAAATAGAAACCACTAAACTCAGCAAGGCAGCTCTGAAGAGTCAAATATCAGGGTTTAGAGTTGACCGTGAGAGTGGTAGTGGCTCTTCAGCATCAGCCTCTTCTACAGGCAGCCCCATAGCTGCCTCCTCATTTTTTTCTCCTAGAACCACTCACACAGCCATCTATCTCCTCCCTTATTAAAAAAAAGGAGAAGGAAGAAGTTGATAAGTTGTTGGGCAAATTGTTTCTTTGGAGTGATATTCCTTTCACTGTTGCCAGGAAAAATCCATTTTATCAGGCTACGATTGATGTTATCGATGTTGTTGGCCCAGGATACAAAGCCCCTTCATATGATGACTTTAGAGGGTGCATTCTGCAAAATGAGAACGCTGACTGCACCAAGAGATTGGAAGAGTTAAGAGCATCATGGGAAGTCACAGAATGCACTGTGATGTCAGATGGTTGGACTGATCAAAGGGGTAGGACCCTTATTAACTTCTTGGTCAATTGTCCCAAGGGGACAATGTTTATGAAATCTGTTGATGCATCTGCACATGTCAAAGATGCAAGATTATTATGTGATTTATTAGATGTGTTCATTATGGAGGTTGGGCCCCAAAATGTTGTCCAAATCATAACAGACAACGCTGCAAACTATGTTTCTGCTGGCAAGATGCTTATGGAGAGGTATCCGAGCATATTTTGGACACCTTGTGCTACACATTGCCTTGATTTGATGTTAGAGGACATCGGAAAGATTGATTTTGTCAAAGAGATTGTAGAATCATCAAAGAAAATCACAAAATTTATATATAATCATGCATCTGTACTTCATTTGATGAGGACATTCACCAACAATAAGGAGTTGGTGCGGCCTGCTATTACACGATTTGCCACTACTTTCATATCTCTTCAATCCCTCTTGAATTCTAAGTGGGATTTGAAGAGAATGTTTCTTTCAGATGAGTGGCGTGCTTTGACTATCAGCCGCAAATCAGAGGGACGAGCCATCTGCAGGTTGGTGTCATATCAGGAAGATTTCTGGGCTGGAGTGGAAGAGGTGTGCAGCATTAGTGAACCTTTGGTAAAGGTTCTTAGATTGGTGGATGGAGAGAAGCCCGCAATGGGCTACTTGTATGAGGCCATGGATAGGGCCAAAGAAGTTGTTAGCAGCTATTATGATGATAAGGGTGATGATGGGTTTCAGAGACAACTTCTTTTATGGGAAGTGATTGATGATCGATGGAACAACACACTCCATCGTCCCATTCATGCTGCGGGGCTCTTCCTGAACCCCACATTTGCTTATTCATGTGGTTTTCTATTTGATGCTGAGGTCATGGATGGCTTTTTCACTTGTGTTCAGAAGATGGTGCCAAATCCATCAGAACGTGCAGAGATATCCAAAGAGATGGAGGTATACAGAATGGCAGGTGGCACCTTGAGCTTCGACATGGCTGTCCAGGATAGGACTACTAAAATGCCAGGTAAGATCTTCATTATTTTAAATTTTTTCTTACGTTTGTAACTTTATAAGTTTATCTTACTTGTTGTAACTTGTAACTTGTAGATGCATGGTGGAGGAGCTACGGTAGCAGATTACCAAAACTCCAAAAACTTGCCATTAGAATACTCAGCCAAACATGTAGCGCTTCAGGATGCGAGCGCAACTGGAGTGTATTTGACAAAATACACACCAAAAGGCGCAACAGGTAAAAAACTTAAAATATTCCAACTGATTTTTTGAATTCATTAAATATATATTTTTTAAAATATTTAATTTATTAATTTATGACCCTTGTACAGGTTGGAGGCCCAGCGGCTCAATGACATGGTTTACGTCTACTACAATCTTAGATTGTGGGTGAGACAACTTGAGAGGACCCCTGATATGGAAGCCATCTCTTTAGATACGATTGACACCACTGCTGAATGGAGGGTTGAGGCTGAGAGACCTGTCATGGAGTCAACCCCTGATTGGATAGAGTAGGAGGTAGTGGAGGGGGAGGACGAGGAGGAGGAGCACCAGCAGCAGGAGGAGGAGGAGCAGGAGGAGGAGGTGACACCACCTACCACTACTACCGGTAGAGGACGTGGTCTGCCTCCTTTAGCTCCTAGTGCTTCAGGTTCCCGTTCTGGTGCTTCAGTTTCTACTTCTAGAGCACGACAGAGCCCATTGCCAGTCCCGCCAGCTTCTTCATCTAGAGAGAAAGGCAAAGCTGTTGTATTTTCTCGCAAGAGGGGCAGAGGAAATCAGTAGTATAGGACCATAGGTTATATGGTGCATTGACATTCCTTTGTATATGACATTATGACTCATGATATGAAATACATTATTATATTTTTTGTTGATATTTTGAGGCTGAGTTGACTCTTGAGACTCAGGACTTAGTATTCAGGGCAAGATTCAGTTTTATGTGTGATGTAGCACTAGACATGATATTACACATCTTATATATTAGTTTTTTTTTCATATTTATGTGTCAATGCATTTATTTTATGCTGTAGATGCTTTAGATATTAAAAAAATTGAAAAAAAATGAATATTTTTGTATGTGCCGATTTTTTCCGATTTTTTCCCGATTTTTACAATTTTTTCCGATTTTTTCCCCTCGCCGATTTAATCCCGATCGCGATGTTTGCAGCCTTGAATCAACGGCTAAGATTAGAAGCTGCTTGCTCCACGTCACTTAGATCATTCTCATCACATGTTTAATTTAATTCACTTTAATCTTTTAATTTTCCTAAGTTAGACTTAGGGTCCTTAATTAAAAAGATTAATTATTTGAATAACTCTTAAACCAGATGGAATTTCTCCAAACGCTTTCTAGGCCTTGGAGATCTCATGTACTCCAGCTCCACAAAATTTCGGAGCTAGAGCACATTCGATGCTACCCCAAAATCTCAACACTCCCTCTTAGCGAGGAGTGTGCTCTAACAATACAACCACACCGAAGTACTGCTCTGATCTCTAGCATCGGTCCCTGCATTGATGCTTGGCCTGCTGCCCTTCATCATTGCGTTGTTGCTGCTCTATGTACTGCTGCCCTTCATCATTGCGTTGTTGCTGCTCTATGTACTGTTGCCCATGACTCTATCACAGTCACTGCCACATTCTTACTGCAGCTCCCTCTCAAATTGTTGCATCGTACTGCCAACTGTTGCACTGCAACTCAGTTGCTGAGAAGTAAGCAACTGAATGACCCCTGCCCATTTACTGACAGACAAGTAAGTCGGGTTGCATCTCATCACTGAACCTCCCTAGGCTGCTGCTCTACGCTGTCCTCCTGAAGCCACTACACTGTTACATCACTGCACTGTGTAAGCAATGCATCCTCTACGCTACTTCTTCTACGTTGTTGTTGCTTCTGCACTACGCTGCTCCCTCTACAGCGTCCCAGCTCTGCACTATACTTCACTGTGATTCTCTGCACCCACTGCTCCAATCATCCCCGCTACTGTCTTAAGGCTCCCGTAGCACGTATGTGATCCAAGAGTTGGGCACCTCAAGGATCTAGCCTCCACTCTATAGCAATATCGCCCCACCTCTTCTCTCGAGGCACATGAGCGCTCATGGCCACATCATCATCGGAGCCATTGTCTTCTTTAGTTGTCGCAACCTTGGAATCAGAAGCTTCCTTGTCCTTCTTCCTTAGAGGACAATTGGTGGCAAAGTGTCCAAGTTCACCACATCTAAAACATTTGATCTTTGATAGATCCCACTTCTTTTTCCCTTATTGCTTCTTAGATGCCAGGGTTGCATCTTCCCCTTCCTCCTTCTTCACTTTGCTTGATCCGGCACTGGTTTGTCTCTTGGTCATCCGGCGGATTTCCTCTTGTCAGAGGATAGCCCACACGTCACCCCAGCTTGGAAGGTCCTGTCTGCCCAAGATGCTTTGGACAAACGTTTCCCAATCATCTGTGATTGCATTTAGAGCAATCCTCACCATGACATCATCATCCACTTTAACCCCCATGGCAATCAGCTGATCCCGGATCGTCTACAACCTAAAGAGGAAAGGATCGATTTCCTCTCCCTTAGTCATGATAAATAACCTCATCTAGTTCTCCACAAGCATATTCTTTTGGACGGATTTCCCTTGATACATTGTGGTTAACGCTTTCCACATACCATTAGCCGTCTTTTTCTCGGTTATGTGTGGAACCACATGATCCTTGACACCGTCCATGATGAAGCGCTTGGCATGCGCCTCTACTTCGTTATGCTTCGCGAGAAGAGCAACATCGATTAGTGTAGCCAAGACGCTCTCTGCATGCTCCCGTAATTCGTATGCCTCCAGGACTGTCAGGATTTTGGCCTTCCAGATAGCAAAGTTGGACAAGCATTCCAATCTATCCTGATCACACAGTCTGTATGGCACCATCTGCTCATAAATAAACTATCGAAACAGATACTCCTTTCCCTGCTTTTGTTGCTACCCTCAACAGAAACTCGGATCTAGGGTCCTTGGCGAGAAAGGCACCCTTTGCTCCCTCTGACAACTGATTTCCTCCCTTGGAAATCTACCAAATCTTTTGAATCAGCCCCCTTCGATCACCCTCCTGATCGATCCTCAAATTTCTTTAGCAAAAATCTGTTGAGTGGTTGTTCTCCTCCCTCTCTTTTTTAACTTAGCTAGGCACGATTATGAACCAACAAAATCTCCACCACACCAGCAACTGTTGAAGATCTGAAGCTCTACTTCCGGACTATGGAAACTCTGCACAGCAACACAAAATTGGATTGCGTCCCTCTGGCTGGCCTCTGCGTGAGCAAACTGGCTTAGCGCAGCGACTGCACAGCACGGGCTGCTCCTGCGTCCCTTTGGAAGGCTCTGTGTTGCCTCTACGTCACCCAGCTGGGGCTGCGTCAGCCTCTGCTGGGACTGCGTCCTGCTGGTGCTACGCTGCCCTCTTCGGATTCTCTGCTACTTCAGCTGCTACTTTGCATCAAAAATTTCTTCAGCTGATTTGCTGGAAATTCAACTTGATCTGCAATGCTTTGATACCATGTGAAAATTTCTTAATCTAAGAAACCCTACTGCTAACCATTGATTTACTTCTCCTACTTGATTATTTATACAAGTTATTAATCTGAATATTCAGAAAAATAGCGAAGTAAACACAAATAGCAGCCTCCACATACAGATCATTTACTGAATAGAACGCTCATATGACAAAGTGACAGATTTTTCAAATAAATGTCCCCGAAAATTCCCAATGCGGGAGAACCGGTGCAACTAGCTCTGGAGGGTTTTATTATTATGCAGAATATGAATACAACAATTTATGGGCACCAGACATGGTTGGCCCTACAGAGAAAATCACGACAACAATACCTCTTTCTCTCGGAGACAGGAAATATGGTTGATTCACACCCTCAAACGAGATTTACAGAACTCTAGCCATTTATAGCCCACCGGAAACCCCAGCGTTGCTCCTCAGACCTTTGCGTCAGCCTTACTGGCCTGCGTCACCCTCTGCGCTGCTCTGGAAGGGCCTGCATCATCCTCTCTGGGCTTACGCTTCCCCTTACTGGGCCCGCGTCAGCCCTGCGTGGCTCCTGCTGCCCCTTACTGGGCTCTGGCTAGACTGCGTAGCACTGGCTGCCCTCTGCACTGCTAGATATGCTACCTCTCTGCTATTGTTGTATTCTTGGCCTGAGATCAGATCATCCCTCGCCAATACTACCCCTCGTTGCACTGCAAACTCTTCCTGAAATTCTTAGCAAACCACGCCCTAGAATTTCAACTTAGCTTCAATGCTCTGCCAATGTGTGTGTTCTCCAACTGACCCCAAGCCCTTCTCTTATACTTTTCTCGTTGGCAAGTTGATGACCGTGATCTAATCTCTAATCAACGGCTAAGATTAGAAGTTGCTTGATCCACATCACTCAGATCATTCTCATCACGTGTTTAATTTAATTCACTTTAAATTAAAGTAGCTTCGCCTACTTTCCGAGAGATCACGTCTCAGTTGGAGCCAAATGTTACCCACCATTTTGTGGGTGATATCCCTAGGAGAAAATTTTCTTCAAGATGGTCCTCAGCCGGTAGCCAGAAGCCCCTTGCAACCACCAACTAGCTCGTTGTGCCATTTCTCTGCCACTTGAGCCAGCCATGTGGCTCCTCACCCATCTGTCATGATTGTATGTTTGAAGGTGGGCCTCTTGAACTAAAAGGTATGCCTTCTCATTTGGTGATTGAGTATTGTAGTTTGCTTATCATGGACACTTTTGGGCATGGATTAATGGGGGTATTCAGCGGAAAGAGTGGGCTAGGTTTGTGCTTCTATCCCATAGACCTCTTTTGGATGTTACCCTTGGATCTTAGTCCTGTGGGATCTCTTTTACTGACCTTTGGGCTTTAGAGTGGTACTACATCGGAAACCCAGATTTTGGTTGTGTGATCTCGCTCCCCTATCCACATATATCACTCCCCTTCCATTTATTATAACCCCATCCATCATCTTTCCCACCTGGGTCCACATAGGGTTAGCCTCCCCTTCCCCTTGCCCACACCTTAGGTCAGGCCTAGAACAATGCCTCGGAGGTTGATACAACTAAAAAGAAAAGTAAAAGCATAAATGGCCACATTCAACAAGAAAATGTACCACAAAATGCAAAAGATAGTTGGGACAAACACATTTAGCACGTGGGCAAAATTCAATGCATGAGCTCTACCCCATTCCCACCTTGGTTCCTATAGGCCCTAGATGAGACTCTTCTATCATTTAGGAACCCATGATTGTTCCAACCCCTGGTGAACAATGAACCGCACCACCTTAAAGAGGGTATCCACTGTTATACCTTACACATCATGCTCTTACCCTTTGACCCGAGCAGTTAATCAAAGAAAAATCATAAAAGGCAAAAGGCATATGAAGAAGGGTGGAAAAATCAAGGTCAAGGTAACTCATGTACCATGATTGCTCCCCTCCTATACATTATATACCTAAGTATGGGCTTCCCTTTATTAGCTACCCTTGTACCTTGCCATGTGACCCAGGATTGCTCCCTTCATTCCTTACTCCGTTCCATCACTTTATCACATGCTACCACCATTTGAAGTATATACCTTGAACATATCATCCTCTTTAAAAGAAAGAAACCACCTAATAAGGTACTTGGTTAACCCCCCCTTGGAGCTTTGAGACATTGGCACATGCCAAAGCTCACTATGGAAGGGCATGCCATTATGAAGTGCCCACTTGTTGTCCATGGTTTGTAAGCTCTTTAACTCAATTTATTTGAATGACTTGATGTACTGGAAGGCTAGGGGAAGCATTGGATCTTATGCAGGATTGCAGATGGTCTCCATTTTGGGTTTGGTCTCCCTATATGGGGTCCTAACCCCCTATAGGGCTACATTGGCATATGTTGGGTGTGTGGAGAGAGCCATGGGCCTCTATAGCAGTAGACAGCGTTCCATGAATCCCTAGTAATGTTCAGAGATTGCTCAAGATTCACCTATTGGACGAGGAAGATGCACCTTGTTCACCATGCCCAGTCGCCCCCACAGTTGTACCGTGCACTTGGCAAATGACCTAGGACCTATATGCTGATGTGGCATCACTTACACCATCATTTGAGCCCTTGCAGATGGTATACAAGCAACTTCAATCTCTTTGGGGACACATGAGGTTACTTGTGTGCCCCCAACCCATTGGGAGCACAAGGGATTTATTATTTGGAGAACAAGGGGCCAACCCCTTGTCAAGTACTTTGGGAGTCCTATTCATCGTTATGGCACTTATGGACTGTTACCCACCACTTCGTGGGTGATATCCCTAGGAGAATTTTTTTTCTCCATGATGGACCTCATCCGGTAACCCTTTGCAGCCCTCAACTAGCTCGTTGTGCCATTTCTCTGCCACCTAATCCAGCCATGTCCCTCACCCATTTGTATTGATCGTATGTTTGAAGGTGGGCCTCCCGAACCTAAAGGTATGTCTTGTCATTTGGTAATTGAGTATTGGGTTTACTTATCATGGACACTTCTAGGCATGGATTGATGGGGGGATTCGACGGAAAGAGTGGGCTTAGTTTGTGCTTCTATCCCCTTGACCTCTTTTGGATGTTACCCTTGCATTTTAGTCTCGTGGGATCTCCTTTACTGACCATTTGGTTTTAGGGTTGTACTACTTGGGAAATCCCGACTTTGGTTGTGCGGTCCTGCTCTCGTATCCACATATACCACTCACCTTCCATTCACTATACCCCCATTCACCATCTCTCCCACCTAGGTCCACATAGGGTTAGCCTCCCCATTCCCTTGCCCCCACCTTGGGTCGGGCTTAGAACGATGTCCCGGAGGTTGAAGCAACTGAAAAGAAAAGTAAAAGCATAAATGGCCACATTCAACGGGAAAATGTACAACAAGATGCAAAAGATGGTCGAGACAAACATAATTAGCACGTGGGAAAAAGTCAAAGCATGAGCTCTATCCCATACCCATGGCCATCACCCTGGTTCCATATGCCCTAGATGAGCCTCCTTTATCATTCAGGAAACCATGATTGTCCCAACCCCTGGAGGGCAATGAACCGCCCTACCAAAAAAGGGGTAATCACTACTATATCTTACACATCATGCTCTTATTCTTTGAACCCCGGGCAGTTAATCAAAGAAAAATCATAATGATAAAAGGAAAAAGGCATATAAAGAAGAGTGGAAAAATCAAGGTCGGGGCACCTCCTGTAACACGATTGCTCCCTCTTACACATTATATACCTAGGTGTGGGCTTCCCTTTGTCTAGCTACCCTTGTGCCCCGATATGCAGCCTAGGATAACCCCTCTCATTCCCTATTCCATTTCACCTCTTTATCACATGCCACCACCATTTGAGGGATGTACCTTGGACATCCAATCCCCTTTAAAGGTAGAAACCACCTAATAAAGTACTTGGCTAACCCCTTTGGAGCTTGGAGACATTAGCACATGCCAAAGCCCACCATGGAAGTGCATGCCATTATGAAGTGTCCACTTGTTGTCCATGGTTTGTAAGCTCTTTTCCCCCATTATTTTAATCACTTGTTGTGCTAGAAGGCTAGGGGACGCATTGGATCTTATGCAGGATTGTAGATGGTGTCCATTTTTTGTTTGGTCTCCCTATACAGGGTCCTCATCGTCCAGAGGGCTACATTGGCACATATAGGGTGTGTGTAGAGAGCCATGGGCCTCCACAACAGTAGACAACATTCCATGGATCCCCAGAGATGCTTAGAGATTGCTCGAGATCCACCTTTTGAACGAGGAAGATGTATCTGATACACTTTGCCCAACTAGCCCCACAAGTGCACCACACACTTGGTAGGTGTCCCAGGACTTGTACATTGACATGGCATCATTTATTCCATCATTTGAGCCCTTATAGATTGTCTACAGACATCTTCGATTCATTTGGAGACCCATGAGGTCATTGGTGTGCCCCCACAACCACTGGGAGCACCACAGGTTTATTGTTTGGAGAACAAGGGGCCACCCCCTTGTCCATCACTTTGGAGGATCACATGCATCATTATGGCACTTATGGACCTCATTAGGTCTCTTGGAGGGCCCTGCGACATGCATAGATTATTATTTGACCTCTTGAGAGGCTTATTATTTTTTTTGTGAGCTAATTAGGTGGGCCTGTCACCAAAAGTTAGTTAATTTGCACATTATTATATTTTAGGGGCTTATGTAGGCCCATTAAGTAATTCGAACTCCTAATGAGTGTATAAATAGGAGTTGGATGGATTCATTTTGTATCATCACTTGATTTGGATCATTCTCTCTTTAGATAACTTCGCACATTTTTCTTGGGGGATATTCTTGGATAATGGATAACTTTTGATGTATGGATTGGGTTCTTCCTATCTTAGAGCTTCTTATATTGCAAATGCGTTGATGGTTGAATATATTCTCTTACATCTAAGTGCAATTTTAACATATTTTCTTTCATTTTGCTGCATACATTGGTTATGAGACTTTCGTTATTTTAGGGCTAATTGTTGCATGCATTTACGGCATCAATGTGGAATTATGTTTCTATTTAGCTTATCTCCATGTATGAGCCATGTTTGATGAATGAATTGTCTTAGAGATCGAGTTGTCTCAATAAGCCTCTTCCATTTGCAATGAAGTATAAACGCTTTTAAGGTCACTTTGAGAGCCTCCTTGAACAAGAAATGAAGTCCATCTTCATAATTCTCCTTGACTCCATATCCCCAAGAGAAATTACGCACCAATCCATCAAAAGGTGGTCATTTAAACCATATTCTTTCACCTTTTCCTCCCTCTTCTAGGTCTAGCCATGCTGGGCCAACTAGGGCATCAATTTCCTGACAAATTAACCCTAGAAAAAGTTTGATCTCCTAGGCCCTACTGCGTTGGTGCACCCTCAAGGTCTCCTCCAAATTTGAAGAGATTCCGACGGTGGGATTGCAAGATATCCCAATCCCTAGGTCTAAGATCAAAATTTGCCCTGGTGTTCCCAAGGCTAGTACCTCACAGGATCAACTTGACATCTTTGGGTGAAAATTATGGTTTTATTTTTTCCTCTTGCCTTGGTTAGGTTAAGAATATCATCGGTTGCTAAACTCCATCTCCTTAGCCTGGGTTGGGTCCATTTGGCCCCGTGTGGTCCCATTTCGTATCAAAGGCAATTCATCAAGAGCAACTCGGGAATCCAAGTTCTATATGGATTTTAGGGATTGGAAAACTCCTTTTCAAGTCATATTCCTTTAACCTAACCCTCAAATCCTCACCTCCTTTTCCTAGAAACTCTTGTACCTTACTTAAAGAGCAAGCAAGCTCCATTCTTAATCCTATCTTAGGGAAAGGATCTTTAAGGTCACTTCACATCTATTTGTTGATATATTCTTTATAAGTGACTTCCTAATTATCGGTTCTCCTCCCATCGGTGAAAGTCCGTAAAGAGCAGGGAATCTTAGCTATGGTGACAGTGGGCTAAGTCTCCATCGTTGCCCTTGACCTAGCAGTTGCCCTCTTAGGAGTCTCTTTTAGGTCCCCTATTGATCCGGACTCATGTAGGAATGCAATAAAATATAACACTAAACATAAATGCAGAGATGTAGCATAAATGAAAATTCATTTCATTAATATCAAATAACTGAAATATGCTTACAAACAGAATGGACATAAACTAGCTAGGGCGATGGTAGCTTATGTCTGAGAAGAGATGTGGCGGCTACATGCCTCTGAACTGTGTTATAATGAGGCTCGACGGCTTATTTATTATTGAGAAACAATGGAAACCCTAAACATCCAAAAACCTAACCCTAGGAGATGAAACACCAAACTATGGGCCCCGTTGGGGTAAATTGGTACATCAATTTCCCGGGGTCGTAACTTTGGCATACGATCTTCGTTTGACGCACACGATACCTCGTTAAAAAGATCTATCCGAGGACTACAACTGCTAACAGCGAATGTTGAGTTAAGCAATCACATTCACTGGCAGTGATTTTCCAAAAAAATGTCGTTTAGGGCCTCAAAATGGCTCTGGAAGTTCAGGACCCGAAAAACTGCCAAAAATAGTAAATTGTGCTACAATTAAGGAAACTGAAAAACTAAAAGAAACAACAGCACGGGTCCAAGTGGAATAGGCGAGTGGCCACCAATATCAACCTGGATCATTCCTCCCCCCTTAGGAAGCAATGGTCCCCATTACGTTGAGTTCCTCCATGAAATGAGGAAACCTTTGCTGAACTTGGTCCCTGGTGAGCCACTTGCCTTGGTGAAGGAGTTGGACTGCTTTGGCAACTCGATATAGTTGGATCATTTGTTGTCGGGTGTTCTTGATCTGTGTGTCCATGATCTAATCAGTTGTGGCTTGCTCCATGCAGTCTGGGTTTAACTCTGTTGGTGTGATTTGTTCTACAATGTCAGATGTGTCCAACAATGGTGGAAAGTAGGGTTGAAGGCGGTCCACATTGAACACTGGGTGCGGACCAAGGAATGGTGGAATACTGAGCTCGAAGGCATTATCCCCTATTGACTTGGTGATGGTGTATGGCCCATATCAGAGCGGGCAAAGCTTGCGGTGGGGCCTAACGAGGCACTCCTTCTGCAAATGTAGCAAAACTTTGTCGTCCACCTGAAACTTGTGTGGCACCTGATGTTGATCATGTCGTCGTTTGTACTTAGCATTGGCTCTATCCAATATGTCATGGACCTGTTGGCGGTTGTGTTGAATGTGCCCAATGAAGTTGTTTGCCTTGTCGGCTTTGAACTGGACATGAACTCAATCTGCTTGAGTTGTTGCAAATGTTATGGCCACATTAATGGGACATAGTGGCTGAAATCTCAAGCCCACCTGAAAGGGATTGTGGCCAGTCGAGCTGTGGAGAGCCCGGTTATAGCTGTGTTGGACATAGGGGATGCTCTCATCCCATGTGCGTGGGTGCTTTGAGTTGTACATGCGCAGAATGTGTACGATCATCTTGTTGACAACCTTTGTTTGGCCATCAATTTGGAGATGGAAAGCGGTGGACTTAGTGAGCTTGGTGTCCAGCATCGACCAAAGGCTGGACCAAAATGTACTGAGGAACTTGTTGTCTCGATCTGAGATAATAGACTGGGGGATCCCAAAGTGTACCCACACTCGTTCAAAGAAGAGTTTAACAGTGGCTTCTACTGTAATATTCTTCTCGCAGGCTGCCATAATGGCCATCTTCGAGAATCTGTCGACGACCACAAAAACACAGTCGTTGCCATGTTTAGTAGAAGGAAGGCCCGACATGTAAACCATGGAGTTGGATTCCCAAGGTGGACTAGGGGTAGGCAGCAGAGTATAGAGGCCTTGCTTCTCAATGGTCAGTTTGGAAATGGCGCAGGCAATGTAGGATTTGATGTATTTCCTGACATCATGTCGAAGGTTACGCCAATAGAAATACTTCTGCAATACTGCCACTATTTTCTCAACCCTGAAATGCCCAGCGACCCGACTATAGTGCGCTTCCCAAATCATCTTGGCACGCTCGCTTGAAGGAACGCAAAGGTGTCCCAGGTGGCATAACAGTGCATCCTGGAGGTGAAAATCTAGAATTTGTTGACCTTGCAAGAGCGTCTGGTATGTGTGGCCGAATTCTGGGTCGCTTTTGTAGAGAAGCGGCCAATTAGAAGTCTCATGCCCACAAGAGTTGAGCACGATGGTTAACGCCACGATCAGTGGTCGGTTGAGGCAGTGTGCAACATTATTGGTGCTGCCCTTCTTGTACTTGATGTTCAAATGGAACTGTTGCAAGTATGTGGACCACTTCTGATGGCGATCATTCTGCAACTTTCCTTGCGTCTGTATGAACTGCAGGGGTCGGTGGTCTGTGTGGATGACTGCTTCCTTCCCCAAAATGTAATGTTTCCACTGTCTGTAGGCCTGCATAATGGAATACATCTCTTTGTCATAAGTGGGATACTTCTGGACAGTGTCTGAAAGTCTCACTGTGATATGCCACTGTTGAATAAGGACTACCCCAATAGCATAGTAAGAGGCATCTGTCTCGATCTCAAATAGTTGTTGCAAGTCTGGTAATGTGAGCATTGGTGCAGAGCAAAGGCGATGTTTCAACTCTGTGAACGCCTTCTGTTGAGATTCATACCAAAAGAATTCCGCTTTCACTCCTCCCTTCGTGACTTGACTCAAGGGCCAAGTGATATGAGAGAACCCCAACACAAGCCTGCAGTAGAAATTGGCAAGACCCAAAAAGCTGCGAAGCTCTGTCAGAGTGGTTGGGGCTGGCCAATCCTAAATGACTTGGATCTTGGTTAGATCCACATGCACCCCCCCGTTCATCAATAATGTATCCCAGACACTGAACCTGGGTCATGCCAAAAGTGCATTTCTACAAATTGGCACACAACGTGTGTTGCCGCAATGTTTGTAGAACCTGTCGGATGTGGTGGAGGTGCTCTTCCCAACTCTAGTTGAAGATCAGGATGTCATCCAAGTATACCACTACAAATGAGTTGGTGAATGGTCACAAGATGTCATCCATCAACCTCATAAAAGTTGCCAGAGCATTCGTCAACCCAAAAGGCATAACCAGCCATTCGAAAAGGCCCTCCTTGGATTTGAAGGCAGTCTTCCACACATCGGAGGGTTCGATGGGTACCTAGTGATACCCAGACTTCAAGTCGATTTTGCTGAAATATTTTGCCCCCTTGAGTTGGTCCAGAAGGTCGTCAATCTGTGGGATCGGGTACCTATTCCGGACAGTGATCTTGTTCAGAGCCCGATAGTTAATACAGAGTCTCCAAGTCCCATCCTTTTGCACCAACACGATCGGGCTCCCATAGGGCGATGAACTCAGTCGGATGTGACCTTTCTGCAACAGCTCTTGAATCTGCCTCTTGATTTCATCATTCTCTAAAACAGAGCGCTGATAGATTGGTCCATTGGGCAGCGACGCACCTGGGGTCAAATCGATGGAGTGCTTGACCTGACAGTGCAGAGGCACCCCTGTAGGGGAGGTGAAGATGTCCTCGTACTCCTCCACGACCTTGTCCATCTGTTGTTGTCGTGCGTAGGGGCCCTGTCTGGAGGTCGTGGCCACAGTCTTCTTCTTGCCCTGAGGGCGGATCATCAAGAAAACAAATTTTCCAGTTTTGGAAATGAGCTTACTGCATTGTTTTGCAGTAACCAAAGAGATGGCAGTAGGCGATGCTACCTCTAGTATCCTGTACAACTTATTTCCCAAGGTAACAATAACAGCGCAAGGCCTTAACTCATACACATCATGTCGCTTCCACAAGTATGGTTGGCCTAATAATTCATCACAAACATCAAGAGGAGCAACGTCACATAATACCTCATCCGTGAAGGGATTGATGCTGTATGGAAGGTGGCACTGTTGGTTGATATGGAGATCCCGTCCTTGGTGAAGCCACTCGATGGTGTATGGTTGTGGGTGTGCTGTGGTTAGATAGCCCAACCGCTTCACGACCTCTGCTGAAATGAGGTTCTTTTGGCTCCCACTGTCAACAATGAACTGTAGTGGGGAACCCACATCTGGGAGTGGAAGAGACGCTCCTCCTCCTCTGGATCTTTGGGTTCCTCCTTCTGGATCTTCATGATGGCAACGATGGCATTGGGCTCCACATCGATAATCTGCTTCCCTTTGTCATTCCCCTTGTCGGGTTCTGACTCAGAGTCGGAACATGCATCTGATTCATAAGCCTTCATCTCGGCCACCAGTGACTGTTTGGCCCGACACTCACTTGTGTTGTGAGTGGAGCTCTTATGGAACTCACACCATTTTCCCATGTCCTTCTTCGACTTCACGGTGTTGTTCTTTGCTTGCGGCTTTGGCAGGTTGTCTTGGGTCACCCCGCCTTGGCTATGTCCTTTGTTCTACGGTTTGGGGGCACCTTTCCCATGCTTTTGATTCACAGATCCAAAGTCTCGCTTCTTCTATTTGAATTTATGCTCAATCTTGGCAGAATATCAGTATGTCGCACCAAGCGAGGAGATGTTGAGGAACTCCATTTCCTCCTGAATGTATCTGTGCAAACAACTGTGGTACTTCAGCACCAAATGTTTCTCCAAATCTTTGATACTCAACTTTGTGCAGAGGGTATGGAACAGATTCGTCAGCTCATGCACATATTGATCCCTTTGCTGCCGCAACATAGTCCATTGTATGTACTTGTCCTCATAGCTCCCCATGGGATAATATTGTTCCTTGATGGCATCTCGAAGAGAATTCCAAATGGGTGCGGCCGAGAACAGAGAGAGTTCCCCCTCGTCCTTTTTCTCATGGTAGGTTTTCCACCAATCCTTGACATGGGGGGCGGCTTTGAGGAGTGCAAAAGTAATCTTTTCCCGGTCGGAAAAGTCATGAACCAAGAAATATCCTTCTAATAGATTCAACCATCTATCTACGGCGTTTGCATCTATTTGGCCCTCAAATATGGGAATGTCAAAGTTTACTTGTACTTTAAAAGGAGTGGTGCCTCCAGAGTGGTTGCTAGATGTAGATGCACCGTCAGTGGGCAGCCGTTGAAGGATCTGGGCAAAGTTATCTATCATCGCGTTCCTGTGTTTCTCAAGGGCCTCCTCGAGCAATATTTTGATAGGATCTCCTGCTCTCTCATCTTTCTTTTTTTCCCCCATGGGCAGTTGTCGGGGTTTGTGAGGTTGACCTTGCAAAGGTTCAACCAGATCGAACCCTAACTCCTTATACCCCGACCTCGTTGGGGACATGCAAAGAAGGATCGAGGAAGAGCAGACCGCTCTGATACCACTGATTCTGACTTATGTTGGAACGCAATAAAATACAGTACTAAACATAAACGCAAAAATGCAGCAGAAATAAAAATTCATTTCATTAATATCAAATAATTGAAATATGCTTACAGAGAAGATGGACATAAACTAGCGAGGGTGATGGTAGCTTATCTCTTAGAAGAGATATGCTGGTTATATGCCTTTGAACTATGTTACAATGAGGCTCGACGACCTATTTATTATTGAGAAACAATGGAAAACCCTAAACATCCAAAAACCTAACCTTAGGAGATGAAACACCAAACTATGGGCCCCATTGGGGTAAATTGGTACAACAATTTCTTGAGGTCGTAACTTTGGCATACGAATTCTATTTGACGCACACGATACCTCGTTAGAAAGATCTATCCAAGTACCACTACTACTGACAACGAATGTCGAGTTGAAAAGTCACCTTCGCCAATGGTGATTTTCCAAAAAATCGTCGTTTAGGGCCTCAAAATGGCTCCGGAAGTTCAGGACCAGAAAAACTGCCAAAAAGAGTAAATTGTGCTACAATTAAGGAAACTGAAAAATTGAAAGAAACAATGGTGGGGGTCCAAGTGGAATAGGTGGGTAGCCACTAATATCCACCTGGATCACCTGCCGGATTGAGTGGTAACATGGACTTCATCAAGCTTCTTAGAAGGCCCAACGACATGTATTATTGATCATTTGACCTCTTGAAAGGCTTATTATTTTGTTTATGAGCAAGTTTGGTGGGCTTGTCACCAAAAGTTAGTTATTTTGCACATTATTTTATTTTAGGGGCTCATGTAGGCTTAATTAGCTAAATTGAACTCATTAAAAGTGTAAAAATACAAGTGATGTGAATTCATTTTAGCATCATCACTTGGTTGGACTTGTATCTCTTTAGAAAACTTCACTATCCTTCTTGGAGGATGAATTTTTGGAGCATCGAATGAATTTTGATGTTTGGATAATTTTATCTTGTCTTGGAGATTCTTGATTGGCAAAGTCTTGATGGTTGGATATACTCTGATATATGTAAGTGCAATTTAATGCTATTCTTTCTTTCTATTTTGTCACATACATTGTTGTTGGGATTTCGCTATACTAGGACTAATTTACTACATCCATTTATGTGAAGTTGTGGAAATTTTGTTTCTAGATAGTGTTGCTTCATGTATGGGCCATGTGTAATGAGTGAATGTTCCTAGAGATGTTTCATTGTTGAAATTCATCTTGATAAGCCATCTATTTGCAAAACGAAGTATAAAGCTCTTGAAGTTGCTTTTGCTACTGCCCTAATGATAAGTGAAGTTGTCATTGAGGCCTCCTTGACATAGAAAATCCAAAGTCCATGACTCCATAGTCATAATTCTACTTGACTCCAATCTCCCCAAAAGGATTAGGCACTGGTCCTCCATAGGTGATCACCTCAAAGCTTATTTTTTTCACCTTCCCCTCTTTTCTAGGCCTAGCCTACATAGGTCACCTAAGGCATCAATTATCTCACAATCTAGCCATCCAAACACTTTTATTTTTGGTCCACAACAGCGCTGGTGCATCCTCAATAAGCCCTCCAAATTTCATGAAATTTTGATGGTGGTATCTTGAGATATCGTAAGCCCTAGCTTGAAGATTGGTTCTTGCCCCTAGTTTCCTTAGGCTAGAAATCTCATTGGTATCATCGCATTATCTTTCATTGAAAATTCCTTCCTTGATCCCCTCCCCCCTCGGATTAGGTCAAGTATATCATTGGTTGCTAAACGCTACCCCCTTGACCTAACCCAGGTCCACTTGGTCCAGTGTGATCCCACAACTTATTGAAGCCAATTTCACAAAGACCACTTGGAATCCAGGTTTCCACAAAGATTTAGAAGTTAAGAATCTTCTTGACGATCATATACTGAAACCCTAGCTCTTAGAATTCCCCTAAGCCCTTCTTATAAAACCTTTCATCTTGCTTTCAAGGCAAACAAGCCATATATTTGAGCCTCTCTTGTGAATAGGCTTTTAGGATCACCTCTCATCCTATCATATTGATCCATTCAATTTTCTGATCCTCATTATAACAAGTCTCCTCCCATCGGTGAAAGTCTGTAAAGAGTAAGGAGCCTTAACCGAGGTGACAGTGGGCTATTGCTCCATTGTTGCCCTTGACCTAGTGGTAGCCCTTCAAGGACCCCCTTTTAGGACCCCTGCTAGTTTGAGCGGTAACATTTCTAGCATCGTTGTCGGGGACACGAAACATGTGTTTTGTTCCACATACGACATATTGGCATAACATTATTGGTGACCCATTGGAAGAACAAAGCCCTAGTTCTTCATTGAACTTTAAGGTCGAAGCTTGTAGTGTGAAGCAAGCATTTTTCTAGGCATCTTTAAATTCACCATGGCGACTCCTACATATTTTTCATGTATATCTCAAATACTTTGTCCTTCTTTAATAAATTTCCTGCCTTGAACATTGCTAGCATCCCTGGGCACCCTAATCATGTCACGGGAAGGATGGTACATGGGGTGCCCATGTTTGATGGTGATCCACTCTCCACAATCGACCATGTAAAAAGATTTAATGCACGTGCTTCAAGTGAGGAGGTTGTTCACCAAGATGTCCTTATGTTGTTGTTCATGGGATCTCTTGATGGTCATAACTCATGGTTGCATGACCATGAACCTAAGAGCATCTCATCTATTGAGGTTTGTTGATGGTTTTCTTAGACATTTTCAAGTATGCCCCACATTAAGCATCCAAGAGGAAGCCTTCATTGACCATCATCAAGACATTGAGAATCTAAGTACTGAGCGGGAAGACGAATCCTCCACAAGTCCACATGGCGAAAAGGATGATTTTGAGAACACGTGTTGGGAAGGATGAAGTTGAGACCAACCTTACCTTTCTCGAGGATATTACTCTTGATGACTCTCCTTTTGAGAACATTGAGGAAGGTGATCCCATTTGCCCCTTAGAACATGACATTGGAGATCACTTACATATTGAAAATGAGAAATGGGAAATTGTTGGTCCTCAATTTGATTGTGCTCCCATTTACGACATCGACAAGGAGGATGAGGATGAGGCTGAAATTGGTCCTCCCTTGCTCCCTTCATCCCTTACTCTGTTCCATCACTTTATCACATGCCGCCACCATTTGAAGGATGTACCTTGAACATATCATCCTCTTTAAAAGTAAGAAACCACCTAATAAGGTGCTTGGTTAACCCCCCCCTTGGAGCTTCGAAACATTAGCACATGCCAAAGCCCACTATGGAAGGGCATGCCATTATGAAGTGCCCACCTATTGTCCATGGTTTGTAAGCTCTTTAACTCGATTTCTTTAAATGACTTGTTGTACTAGAAGGCTAGGGGATGCACTGGATCTTATGCAGGATTGCAGATGGTCTCCATTTTGGATTTGGTCTCCCTATACGAGGTCCTAACCCTCCATAGGGCTACATTGGCATATGTAGGATGTGTGTAAAGAGCCATGGGCCTCCACAGCAGTAGACAACATTCCATGGATCCCCAGCAATGTTCAGATATTGGTCGAGATTCACCTACTGGACGAGGAAGATGCATCTGCCTCACCATGCCCAACCGACCCCACAGTTGTACCATGCACTTGGCAGATGACCCAGGACCTGTATGTTGATGTGGCATCACTTACACCATCATCTGAGCCCTTGCAAATTGTCTACAAGCATCTTCGATCTATTTGGGGATCCATGAGGTTACTTGTGTGCTCCCAACCCATTGGGAGCACCACAGGTTTATTATTTGGAGAACAAGGGTCCAACCCCTTGTCCACTACTTTTGAGAGTACTATTCATCGTTATTGCACTTATGGACTTCATCAAGCTTCTTAGAAGGCCCAACAACATGTATTATTGATCATTCGACCTCTTGAGAGGCTTATTCTTTTGTTTATGAGCTAGTTTGGTGGGCTTGTCACCAAAAGTTAGTTATTTTGCACATTATTTTATTTTTGGGGCTCATGTAGGCTTAATTAGCTAAATTGAACTCATTAGAAGTGTATAAATACAAGTGATGTGAATTCATTTTACCATCATCACTTGGTTGGACTTGTATCTCTTTAGAGAACACTATCCTTCTTAGAGGACGAATTTTTGGAGCATGGAATGAATTTTGATGTTTGGATAATTTTCTCTTGTCTTGGAGCTTCTTGATTGGCAAATTTTTTATGCTTAGATATACTCTTATACATTGTTGTTGGGATTTCTCTATAATAGGGCTAATTTACTGAATCTATTTATGCAAAGTTGTGGAAATTTTGTTTCTAGATAGTGTTGCTTCATGTATGGGCCATGTGTAATGAGTTAATGTTCCTAGAGATGTTTCATCGTTGGAATTCATCTTGATAAGCCATCTATTTGCAAAACGAAGTATAAAGCTCTTGAAGTTGCTTTTGCAGCTTCCCTAATAATAAGCGAAGTTGTCTTTGAGGCCTCCTTGACATAGAAAATCCAAAGTCCATAGTCATAATTCTACTTGATTCCAATCTCCCAAAAAGGATTAGGCACTGGTTCTCCATAGGTGATCACCTCAAAGCTTATTTCTTTCACCTTCCCCTCTTTTTTAGGCCTAACCTACATAAGTCACCTAGGGCATCAATTATCTCACAATCTAGCCATCAAAACACTTTGATTTTTGATCCACAACTGTGTTGTTTTGTCCTCAAGAAGCCCTCCAAATTTCATGTGATTCCGACGGTGGGATCTTGAGATATCACAAGCCCTAGCTTGAAGACCGATTATTACCCCCGATTTCCTTAGGCTAGAAACCTCACTGAGATCATTGCATTATCTTTCATTGAAATTCCTTCCTTGATCCCCTCCTCCCCTAGATTAGGTCAAGTATATCATTGGTTCCTAAACCCTACCCACTTGACCTAACCCGAGTCCACTTGGTCCCGTGTGGTCCCATAACTTATTGAAGCCAATTTCACAAAGACCACTTAGAATCCAGGTTTCCACAAGGATTTTAGGAGCTAAGAATCCTCTTGAAGGTCATACACTCAAAACCCTAGCTCTTAGAATTCCCCTAAGCCCTTGCTAGAGAGCCTTTCATCTTGTTTTCAAGGCAAGCAAGCCATATATTAGAGCCTATCTTGTGAATAGGCTTTTAGAATCACCTCTCATCCTATCATTGATCCATTCAATTTTGTGATCCTTATTATAACGGGTGTCTTCCCATCAGTGAAAGTCCGTAAAGAGAAGGGAGCCTTAGATGAGGTGACAGTGGGCTATTGCTCCATTGTTGCCCTTGACCTAGTGGTAGCCCTTCAAGGATCCCCTTTTAGGACCCCTGCTAGTTTGAGCGGTAATAGGCACTATATAGGAAATATCGATTTTGGTTGCATGGTCCCACTTCTTTTCCATCTGGGTCCACATATGTCCATTGGGTCCATGTAGGGTTAGCCTTCCCCTCCCCTTGTCCACATCTTGGGTCAAGCCTAAAACAATGCCCTAGAGGTTGGTGCAGCTAAAAAGAAAAGAAAAAGCATAGTTTGGCCACTCTCAACAAGGAATGTACCACAAAATGCAAAAGATGGTAGAGACTTACAAATTTAGCACGTGGGCAAAAGCCAAACATGAGCTCTACCCCTTATCCATGGCCATCACCCTAGTTCCTAAGGGCCCTAAATGAGCCCCCTCCATCATTAAGGGACCCATGATTGAACCAACCCCTGGTGGGCGATGAACTGCCCCACCGTAAGGGGGTATCCACTGCTTTATATTACACAACATGCCCTCATCCCCTGGAGCCCTGATAAGTTAAGAAGAAAAAACGATCAAAGGCAAAAGGCATATGAAGAAGGGTGGAAAAATAAAGGTCGAGGCAACTCGTTTACCACGATTTGCTCCCTCATACACTCATATACCCAGTTGTGGGCTTCCCTTATTATAGCTACCCCTGTACCATAACATGTGGTTGGATGATTCCCCTGATCCCCACTCTATTCCATTACTTTATCATTTTCCACCTACCACTTGAGGGATGTACCATGGACATGTCACCCCCTTTAAAGGATGAAACCACCTAATAGGGTCCTTGGTTAACCCCCTTATTGAGCTTGGAGACACTTGTACATGCCAAAGCCCGTTATGGAAGGGCATGCCACCATGAAGTGCTCCATTGATTCCATGACTTGTAAGCTCTTTTACTTGATTATTCTAACAATTTGTTGTATTGGAGAGCAAGGGGATGCATTGGATCGTATGCAGGATTGCAAGTGGGTCTCCATTTGGGGCTTGGTCTCCCTATACGAGGTCCTAGCCCTCCAAAGGTCCACATTGGCACTTATAGGGTGAGCGTTGAGAGTTGTGGGCCTCCACCGTAGCAGAGAATACTTCATGGATCCCCAATACCACTCATTGATTTCTCGTGTTCCACCTTTTGGATGAGGATGATGCTCCTGGTTCACCATGCCCAGCCAGCTCCACACATGCACCACACACTTGGCAGATGATCTAGGGTCCAAATGAGGGCTTATGTCATTATCCGAGCCCTTACAGATGGTTTACAAGCACTTTTGATCCACTTGGAGACCCATGAGGATGTCCTTGTGCCCTCCACACCCACGTGGGGGCACCACAGGGATTTGCTTGGATAACAAGGGGCCAACCCCTTGTCCACTATGTTTGAGGTCCATTCTCACATCATGGCACACTTTGTACTTCATTAGGCCTCCTCAAAAGCCCAACGATTCACTTTATTGATCAATTGACCCTCTTGAGAGGGTTATTATTGTGTTATTGAGATATATTGGTGGGCTTGTCTCCAAGGGATGTTATTATTGCACATTATTTTATTATTTGGGGATCAATTAGGCCAAATTAAGCAAATCGAACTCCTTAGTCATTGTATAAATAGAAGTGTGATGATTCATTTTGATCATCGTCACTTCGATTTGGGTTTAGTAGCTACTTGGAGAATTTCGCTTTCCCTTTTGGAGGACTTGTTTGGTTTCATGGATGAATTTTGATGTTTGGATTCTATCTTCTTGGTCTTGGAGCTTCATTATTGGCATAATATGATGATTGGATATACTCATTGTACATGTAAGTGATATTTTTCATGTTTATTCTTGTTATTTACTTTGTCACATGAATGTTGTTGGGATTTTCGCTATATAGGTCTGAAATTTACTACTACTCTATGCGAAATGGTGAAAATTTTGGTCTTTTGAAGTGTTGCATACATTGCATGTGTCATGTATTGAATGGTTGAATGTTCCTAGAGGTTATCTTTGTTGAAAACGCCTTGACAAGTCAACAATTATTGCATATCAAAGTATAAAATTTTCTGGCAGTTGCTATCATGCCTTAATTGCCATGAGTTGTCTAGAGGTCTCCTTGCTTGGGTATAGTCACTCCAAATCACAAGTTCACCTTGACTCCATCTCTCCCAAAGGCAAGGCACTGATCCAACCATTGTTGGTCACTTAAAAAAATATTTTTCTCACCTCTTCCTCCTCTTTCTAGTCCTGACCCTGTAGGTCTCCTAGGGCATCAATCGAATCCCATTCTAGCCATCCAATCACCTCGATTTTTGGTCCACTATTGCGTTGGGGTTTTGTCTAGAGGTCCTCCAAGTTTAAAGCAAATCCGACGGTGGAATCTCGAGATATGGCAAGCCCTAGCTGCAAGACCAATTCTTGCCCTAGATTGACTTGGGTTAGTGTCATCATTAGGATCATTACATACAAATCTCAAAAGAAAATTAGTCCTTTGATCCTATTCCCTACCTTAATTAGGTCAAGCGCCTCATTGGATGATGAACTACACACCCTTGACCTAGTTTTGGGTCCACTTGGCTCTGTGTGGTCCCACAACTTTGTAAGTTCAATTCTACAAGGATTTCATAGAAGCCTCCTATCCACAAGGATCCCTTGGTCTAGGAAGCCCCTTGTTAAGGCATATTCCCAAAAGCTAGGCCCAAGAATCCTCTTAGACCTTCCTTGAGAGCCCATCACCTTGCTTTCAAAGCAAGCAAGCTATCTAATTCAGCTTCTCTTATGAATAGGCACTAGGAATCACTCCTTATCCTCTTATTGATCCATTCATCTAGTGAGTCCCCTTATACCAGGTATCCCCCCATCGGTGCAAGTTCATAAAGAGCGGGGAGCCTTAGCTAAGGTGACTGTGGGCTATCGCTCCATTGTTGCCCCTTAACCTAGTAGTTGCTCTATAGGATCCCCTCCTAGGACCCCTGCTAGTTTGAGCAAGAACAGGACCTATCCCCAAGAAGTTTGCCTACATAAGGGCAATTCGACCTAGCAAAAAGGCTATATAAGGAGAATCAATTCAACCTATTCACTCACTCACTCAACAAGTTCGATCTACAGGAAAGAGAAGCAGAAAAAGGGAGCAAAGAAGCTAGAGAAGGCCGAAGTTTGCTAGGAAGACCTAAATCAAGTTTTGAGCCATCTTTCTCTCACACGTGCGAATATTTTTGGGGAGTTGTTGGGGCTGAAAATTTGTGTCTCTTGCAAGTCCGAAATTTTGAAGCTGGGGGTCGAAGTTCTGCTGCTAGGGGTCGAAATTCTAGACTAAAGTTGTTACTGGGAAGCTGTCACTTGGAGTACTTTGTCAAGATCATTTGTTGCAAGGAAGGGTTGACTTGGTGGTTGGAGGAAGTCTTTGTCTAGGTCTAAGAAGTCTGGAAAGTGTCTCATCTTGATTTGAATCTATTGAAGGAAGAGTTTGTGACTGAATTTTGCCCTGGCTGAGCGCCTACATCTTGTGTCTCTTGTTCTTGTGATCTTCATATACATAATTTGGTAATTTCTTGATGAAAGATAAACTAACTAAGAAGTAAAAGGAACCATAATTCACAAGTAATTATCAAGAAAGAGGAATCAAACCCTAATTCCTACTAGCATTGATTTCTCAACATCTCCAAGGCTTGCTAGATTTTGTGGTAATAGGCCAAACCTTGAAAACGTTGCTATAAAAGTTGCAAAAGTTCAAGTGCACTTTCATAAGACCTTTATGATTTAGAAGAAAATTGTTAGAAGTTAGGGTTTTAATGATATGCAGATTTAGGGCATACAATGGCATATAATAGCTTGAGAAATAGCCTACAAATGATAAGATCAATAAAGGGACAAAGGATGTCAAAGAGGCAAGCAAACGATAGGTAAACAATGAAGTTTTTATGGTTGAGAATGCACTTGACAACAATAATTATCTAGACGTTAGCCCTAATTTTGGGATGAAAATATGCAATTAATGCTAGATTGTCTTTTTGTATTTATTACGTGCAATCCCCACCAATAGGGAAACAACAAAATAGATATAAAATTGCTATAAAATGCAGATTTAAGCTAACCCTAACCCTAGTTACCATGAACTAAGAAAGAGATAGGAAATTAAGGATGATCACCACAATTAGTCTAGTGTCTTCTCGCAATTGGGCAATGGAGATAGTTAGGGCAAGGTCTATGATAGAGGGCCTTGGATGAAGAGGGTAGAAGACTAATTTTCTTCTCTTAGAGACCGTAGTGACTTCTCTATATGGGAGATTTAAGGTCAAGGGATGCATAAACCAAGTTCCCTTGATAAATTCTTGCAAAACAATTTTTACATACCATAAAGAATCAATATTGCAAGAAAGATGTCGCACTTTTTAATGTGGCATAAGCGAAAACCCTAATTTCAGGAATACAACATGTAAAATGGAAGAAAATAACAATAAACTTACACAATTTCCACAAAACTCACTTCATCAATCCTAAAAAAACTCTCCATGCAAAGATCTCCCTCCCAAAACAATTCACTCCACTAAATGTCCATTGCATCCAAGAGAAAAGTACAAGAGAGTTAGTGCACATTTCTTAAGGGAGAGAGAAGTGTGATGAATGTGTCATGATAAAAATGAAAGTGATTTCCCTCTATTTATATGAGGGCAACCAAGTCACTTTTCATAATTTTATAAGTAAAATCCCTAAAGTTTGCTTAAGCATTGAACTAGGCCTAAAGGTCACAAGATACCTTAAGATAGCTTTAAAACATAATAAATACATCAAAGTCTCCCACACATGTGGCAATAAATGCTCTCCCTCATGACATCATCCTCCTAAAATGGACAATCTCCATCAAACAAGTGATAAAGTGGTCCATGAGTGCTCCTCACTCCAAGGAAATCATCAAAGTGCATGGATGCATCTCCAAATAACATCTCCTCCACCATGACGTCATCTCCAAGAAGGCTTATGTCACCCTTTTAGGGGATGTGGGGATGACGTGGCAAGCTTTGAGGCAATCATTAGCATCTAAGCATAATGTGCTAGCCCTCCCAAGTCATCTCAATGACCTCCATCATCATTTGGGCACTGGAACAAGACAACGTCCATTAAACAGGGTCAAGGCTAGCCTAGGGGTGGCGTACTAGGTCCATCTGAGCACGTCATCAAATAAGCCAATGCCTTGGCTTCTTGGTACAACTTTTCAGCATCTAGAGGTGTAGCAAGGGCCATACAACCATGGGAAGTCTCCTCAAGGCCCAACATCCATCTCATGTGGGCAACGTTGGGGCTACAAGGTCATATCTACTCCCAGCAATGGACAAAGCATCCTATGAATGGTGTTGGATAAGTGTCAAGTCTTCCTTCAAAGGATCTCTACTGCATGAGTAATGAACCACTTGAAACATACCCTCAAGATCAAGTGATTCAACATCATCAACGACAAAAACCATTAAAGTATCATAGTGGATTACATTCAATGTTAGGGGCACAAAAATAGTTCACACAAACCTTGCCTTACAATGTCTTTCTAGCTTAGGATTTGTAAGCAAGTTACCACACTTGTGTTTGGGACGATTATACCTTCAACCCTATTAGGTGCTTCTAGCCCCCAAGGGAATGGACATTTCACAAGTACACCCATCAATCTATATGTGCATGTAATAACAATGATGATGGAGTTGGCAAGACCTCAAGGAAGATGGCCATAGCCATGGTACGAGTTAGAGGGGGCTCAACATCTCCGAGTACTATAATGAGAAGAGGGAGCAATCGTGGAGGCCTGAGTTACCCCTTTCCTCAACCTATTTTTTCCACCCTCTGGTGCACATTTTACATTAATGATTTATTTTTCTTTCTGGCATAGCTTAAGAGACTAAGTTGGCTTTATGTTTTTCCAATACCCTTTAAAGATGTAGCAAGTGCTCGCTCATCAAGCTTGGGACATTCAAGAGTTTCTTTATAATGGAGCATGATATGCTAAGGAACTGGGTGATGGATAATGAAAGGGGCAGAGCTCATGCTAAGCTTTTTCCCACATGCTTACTATGTCCCAGCCATCATTTGCATTTTTCTTTTCTTTAGTTATGGCTTTGTATTTTTATCATTCATTCAGCTGCATCAACCTCTTAGTGAAAAATTTTGGGCCCTAACTCAAAGATGAGGATGTAAGGTACTAGTCCTAATGACAAATGACAATCAACCCAAAGAATGGATATGGCTAATAAGGGAAATATGGAATGTGGTAAGTATGGATCACCCTAGGCACATTACTTCAATCAGTGCCTCTTATTAGTGCCCCTCCTGAGGGAAGGACCTAAGGGGAGGTCACACTAGACTAGGGGCAAAGGATAACCTCCTAGGTGAAGCATAGGAAGGGTACAATCAAGAGTATTCAATCGTCCAACTTGGCATGTGATCCATATTAGTATGCCACAAAACATTAAATAAAAGTGCATGATTACAAAAATGGTTAATGTACCATTCAATAGATGACCCCCTTCCTTTAAGAAACATGCCAAATGGGAGAGAGCACTGATCTGAACATACGTGGAGAGCTCTGATGTAACGCTATATGTGGGCCATCCAAGGGATGCTAGCTGGCTGGCTGACAAATGATGAGGAAAATATTTGCCTATGGGTTACCCACTTTTGGTTGGTAACACAGACCACTGACAACACACTTTCCAAGAGAGATTTTTGCTCCAAAGAATCTGTTTATGGAGGAGAAAATGGCAGATCCAAAAAAGCCAAGGAAGAGTAAGAAGTGCAATGACTTTGTGCTGTTTAGTAAAGCAAGGAAACATGCAAAACATATGTTGACAAGAGTTGGGATTTTTTAACAATAAGTATGTTGGTGTTATAGATTTGTTGAGGAGCTTGTTGAGATTGAATGATCACTATCAGCTTCATGACTTGAATGGGATGGAAAAAATACAAGAGTGGATCCAGGAGAATAGGAGCTGGATCTGAAAAGATCACCTTCAGTCAGCTTATTATATGCCAAATGTGTAGCAACCATCCCATACTCATATAAGCTGGCTATCAAGTAGCTGATATTTTCTTTTGCAAGGTCTGTTTCTCCTATGAAATCCAGCTTGGATAGTGCCCTTTAGAGGACGTGGAGATTACTAGTTCGGTGTTTGTCTACGTAATTATCATGTCATGAATTATAGTCAACGGTGTTTAAGATCATGAGTATGCTTGTCTGCAAGGAGAAAATAGCTAGCAAGCACATCTGTGGTCAGTGGAAACAAGAAGAACGTATACCGGGGGGAAGGGGGGCGGGGGGCGGGGGTGGAGAATTGTACATTTGAATCTTAATAGAAACTTTTCTTTCCTGCAAAAGAAGCCACATACATAACTCTACCTGCTGATAGCAGAAAACATATCTAATGATCATTGATGACCAAATAATTCCACATTAATTTCATATTTAACGATGCAATATAGTTACCCCAATATTACCCCTCAACATGCATTACTTACTGATAGCAGAGGACATATCTAATAATCATTGATGACCAAATACTTCAACATTCATTTCATATTTAAGGATGCAATATAGTTACCCCAATGTTATCCTCACATGACTGATAGGTAGAAACTCAGATTACCAAGAAGAGTTTACGAATTTCATGTGCCACAGTTGTTATCTCTGTCCTGCCATTGGGGCAATGCAAATTAAAAACATTATTGTCCTCCAAAATTGGATAAAATGACACTGGAGTTGTGCATGTTACTCTCCTACCTGTTTTCAAATCAAGAAGCTCTCAACAAGTTACAAAAGGGCTAAATAGCACCAACAACATGTGAGAAGGAAATTCCAGTTAGCAAAAACAAAATTGACAAAACGCTTCTTAAGTTCTTATTATTGCTGCGTGGCAAACAAGTCCTTTCCCAATCTGAGAATATTGCAACTGATTATAGTCGGCTTATAAACACTTTACAAAGATCCTTTTGGCTAAAAAGTCGACCCAACCACATAAAAAGGCCTGCTTGCATGGACGAGACAGCCTACGAGGAGAAAAAAAGTATTTTTGGAGGAGTTGAGCATTGGTGGGGTATGGAACACCACTCTTTAACAACTAACCAAGATCCCATTAACAGTTTGCAAAATTGTAGCTGTTAAGGAAAAATATTCATTATTTTTGAGAGGCATGGTACTCCAATTATATTCAATGCACATAGGTTTTTAGGACAGTTCTGGGCTAGTGTCTATATGCAATGCACCATTACACAACCATAACCAGGTTTCTAGGACAGTTCTGGGCTAGTGTCCATATTCAATACACCATAAATAATGTTTTGTTTAAAAAAAAAAAATTCACACTAAAAATGATGTGAAGAAAGTACCCAGAGAATGCTGTAGTGTTCGAAATTTCTGTGGGATGGCAGCAGGGACGCATAACTTGATTGCGCTGCCATTGGCAAGTATAAATCATCAGTTGCGGGAGGAAATTTTGCACAAATCAACACAAGGAATGCATAAAGTGTAGCACCTGGCAGGGTAGAAGTATTCGTTATCGAGACGGTACCCATAGCGAACAAAACGAGGATTTTGGTCATGGGTAACCTCTGACACCAGCACTTGAAACCTGAACTTACCTGCACTCTCTGTTATCAATCCAAACTTAGCTGGATGAGCTTTCAACAATTCTTCTATAAACGGGTTGCCCCAACAGCTCTCCTCGCTTATCTTCATCGCAACGAACTAATATTCAACAATCTCTGTTATGAACACGAATTAAAATTAGCTGACACCCTCTGTTTTGAATACGAACTTAGCTGGGTGAGCTCTCAACCATTCTTTCTATAAACGGGTTGTGTGAACAGCTCTCCTCGCTTATTTCCATGGCAACGAACGAATATTCAAGTAGGGCCAAAAAGCCCGTCGAAGTCTCTCATTTGATGAGGATGTCCGTTTTCCTCGTGAATTGTGCAAAACATTTAAACTAGCAATTGCCGTAATGGTATTGAATGGTATGGATAAATGAATGATATTTTAATGTTTATGAGATTAAAAATAGTTTATGGGATTATAAGTGTTTTTGTTTTTTGGCTGTTGTAATTCAATTTTTTTCTTACTTAAATTGATGATGAATTGACCCAACTTTCTAACAGTTCCATTACTGAAAAGACAATACCACTGAATTGATGCTAACATATTATAGAAACCGTCCTTGATGTCTTTGAAAGCGTCACATTCCAAAATGAAATGTTCTTCTCATTCGATAACCCCAAAGGTGCAAAAAGTACATACCCTTTTTTCCCAAACACTTTGAAAACTATCTTGCCAAAAGTAAAACTTACTACCGCATGTATGGTCCCATATCACAGTAAAAATAAAGAAGAAGAAAAAAAAAAAAAAAAAAAAATATATATATATATATATATATATATATATATATATATATATATATATATATATATGAATTTAGAATATTTTATTTAATTGGTAAATATAATTAAAGAAAATAAAGCACTTTGATATTGTGATAAGTCCAAAAGAGCACATTTATTGTTGTCGAGTTTCCTAGGCTTACAATGATCACTTCTTTTGTTGTTGTTTTAATTATTTAGAATTGGAAAATTTTCTTTATTTATAAAATACAAGTAATTCAATAAATTTAATTATATGTAATGATGACAAAAAAATATTATATATACACAAAAAAATTAATAAAAAAAACTCTAAATCTTAAGCTCTATTTAATTTTAAAAATAGGATTTTAAAATAATAGACCAGATTTTCACAATTTTACATACCAACCCCCAAAACAACCATTTGCAATCCCTTGCACACTTTCAATTCTCTCATAACCTCAAACCAATTGAATGTTGAACCTTATCTTTAATTTGGTTCTACAACTCAACAACACACACAACAATTCTCCATTGTCCAATTAGACATTTAGTTATCCACACTACTGAAAATCAGTCCCAGACGTCACACTGGAAATAAGAAAAATTTCATGGTCATGAAAAGAAATACAGAGCAAAATGGTTAGGTGTAGGGTTTTTCTGGGGGTTGTTTTCCCATAAACCGCCCATTTTCACTGCTGGGAGGTGTTCCTTTGGGGCATATACAAGTATAAAAATTAATAAATTATAATAAACTTTCATCTGGCATTTTATCATTGCAAATGTGTGTTTTAAGAGAAACTGAATGATCAGGGAAGAAATAAGCATGCAAAGGAATATATATTTTAATTAAATAAATGGCATTAAAAATATAATGAGTTGATTTGTATCTTCCAGAATGCATGGGTTTATCAAGCAATACAGAGAGGTATGGTTTAGTGTGCAGTTTACTTGGACATTGTATTAGGTCAATGCTTTGGCCAACAAGCTTAGCTGTTGTAGGATATTGCATAATAGGTGACTCTACACTTATACAATCATCTACTGGCAATCTTGGCCTTACTCTACAAAAGACCCTAATATTTCCTTTTGGTTCTTGAAATGTATAGGTCAAGCACATTAGTTTGAAGTAAAAGAAACATAAAGATAACTTGCAAATAAACATAAACATAAAATATATGCTTGCAAATTACCAAGATAGTGTTGTGGAACTTTCTTCTATGATGCTCACTTGCAAATAAACATAAACATAAAATATATGCTTGGAAATTACCAAGATAGTGTTGTGCAACTTTCTTCTATGATGCTTGCCATATATGGCTTTGTATTATAAAGTAGATGATTCGGTTATCTACTTGCATAAGTATATTGTGACAAGGATGCACCCATTTCATCATAATAAAACGAAATTTTGTGTTCAAAAGATAAGTATTTCGAATGATATTGTGTAAATCTCTTGAACATTGACTTACCTCTAGCTTTTGATTTTCTATTTCAAGCTTTATGCACAAGTTTCTTATATGTTCATTCTAGGAAGAAAAAAAAATCTACAGAATAAAACCATTATTGTTTAGATATGTCATTTATTGATGATTAAAAACACCATCTTATACCAATTTTTATAGTCAAATATCACCAGTTCACCCTCATAAGCTTACCTCTAAAGCTATCATTTTGGTAGCAAGTTGTTTAAGCTCTGCAGCAAACTTGCTAATGCATTCCTTGTATTTTGCAACCTCGGATGTCAAATTGTGCACTTGTGCAGCCTGTTGATCTCTATCATCTGTAGCTCGTCGAAGATCAACGTGAAGATGATCAATCTCTTCCATAGGTGTAGAAAATCTAAAACACGATCACACAATCACATAACAAGTAAGAGAAAGAAATATCAATCACACAACACAAGATGTATATGGGGAAATAAACTACTCAAAACCCCGTTATCTGTATATTGCATAAAGTCAAGACCATGAAACATTACAATGCTTTTCTCTCACTGAGAAACTCCTACACTCTACCAATTGTCTCACTCTAATCCTGCTCGAATCTAGCTTGCGATCTAAGCAAGTTTGGTCCTCTATTTAACCTTTTTCTTGCATAGGCCTGACTTGCCTTCCTTACACATCCTTGGGCTAATTGATCCCCTATTAATTAAGAAAATCTTAATTAATGATTGTGCAATACCTTCAAGCCTTCCCGATGACCTCATACATGACCTGTACAATTTTCTAATTATACAACTGATAGTTATCTTCCATTTAACCTCAAACTCACTGGGCCTTCCTTAGAACTGACATGCAACAAATATTTATAGTGAAATACCAGTTAATTGATTGATCATTACTTGTGGATTAAATCAGATTTAATTCACTGGACCTCTCACTAGCTCATCTCTCAGTTAGAACTAGTTAAACTCATTTTAACTCAATTAATTGAGTTAACTAATTACAACTCAGATAATTGTAATTGGACCCCCTAAAATCATGTGAGAACTCTACATGCCTCCTCTCTGACCTCTAACTCTAATTTCCTAAGCTAACTCAGTGTTTCTGACCTAGTTAACTAATATAAGTTGTCATGAGATGAAATTACAATTTCTCTTTCAATTTAATTAAGGGAAAATTAAATCAGAAGCCCCCTATGGTGTCATTTCTGGATGCCATTTTCAATGTTTCTTGTTGCCAGCTTCAACACTCCCTTTCAACAAGAAAAGAATTCAATCTATCTCGATCTGGTACCTTTGGAATGTTTTGCATGCAACACTTCTCTAGTGTTGTTTGTTCCTCCAACTCCTGAAACTAAAAATCCTCCAAAAGAAACTAAATCAATATGATGCACTTGTCATAAGAGTCTCTGACTATTACTAGTTATTGCATTTTCTATTGAAAACTTTGTGTTGTTGCTGACTCTGCATATGTGCCATCTACATTGCTGCCAACTCTGATCTATGCTCCAGTATCTGACATTTGTCACTCTGATTTTTGTCTTTCTGAAATCTGATTGCATCAATCGCTATTGATCCTTCCTACTATTGTGTATTATGGACTCTCCGTAGCCAGGTCTGATCCACGAGACAAGCCATCTCAATGGACCCTGCCCAAATTTCTTCTCTTGGGATTATGTCTTCACATCGCCCCACCTCTCACTTGGAGGTATGGTTGCATATGCTCCCTCTACCCATTTGGCTCAAAATTCCCCCCCTACTAGAGGTATCTGCTTGAGTGGATGCCTCCACTCGATCTCCTCTCTGCTTCTCCAATTGTGGCTACTCCACAACTTTTTGAGTCTGCTTTTGAAGTTGCATGTTGAGACATAATTTATGCTCCCTATCAACCACCAAGTCACTAGCCTTTGCTTTTCTCCTCAAAGATTTGCATGCATCTTCGACCTCGAGATCATACAAGTTCTTGACTCTTACATCGATCTGTTTCACCCATCCCTTGGTGATGTGTCTAAGGAACACCTTTCCTTTTCTAAATATGACATCATAACCACGATCTTCCAATACCATTATAGAGACATTATTCTTCTTTAGTCCTAGAATATAAAAAACATCTTTGAGTCTGAGAGGGGAGCCAGTCTCCCACTGAAAGGTAACTGTACCTATGTCGATTATGTTATACCTCTCGTCTTCTCCAAACTCTATGTTATGTTGGAGGTCCTTCTCCTCCAAGTCACTGAAGAGATATTTATTCCCTGCCATATGGAACGAGGCACCACTGTCTAGAGACCACATGCATCCCATTACAGTGTTGACTATGCATACAATGAGAGTAAAATCAAGCTCGAACTATGAAGCTAGCGCTTCACTTGCTGTTGCAACTGCAAGCTCCTTCTTGCTTGCCTTCTATGGACATTTTGAGGCATAGTGTCCGTGTTTGTGACAGTGAAAACACTTGACCTTGGACAAGTCTCTCTTTCCCTCTTCACCTTAAGACTTATTTCCCTTGGATTTCTTGCCTTTTCCAACCAAACTATGCAAAATATTATTTTGTCTTTATCTTAGGTCCTGTCTCTGGTGGTTCGCCTTATCTCTTCTTGTACCAAGTCGGACCATAATCACTACCAGTCTGGTAGCTTCTCCCTCCCAATCACAGAGTCTTGGTAGTTATGCCAGCTCTTGGGAAGGCCTATAAGAGCTAGGCTCACCAAATCATTTTGGGCTACTATCACACCAACACTTCCAAGCTCATCTCGACATTGAGTAAACTTCATCAAGTATTTTGGTATCGTCTTTCCCTCCTCCATATTGATCTTTCTGAGCTTGTCTTTCAGTGCCAGCTTCTTGTGGTAGTTGTTAATCTGAAACATATATGTCAAGGCCTTCCACATAGCATATGGAGTCGCCTTCTCGTGGATACTTGAGACAATATGATCTCGAACTCCCTCTAACAAGATCCTTCTCACCTTTGCTACATTCTTATTCCATGCAGCAAGTTGTTGAGCATATGTTGTTGCAGGTTCGAGAATATCAATGTCTATGAATTCCTTCAGTCTGTTTTCCTCGAGCACTACCTCCATTCTGTCCTTCCATGCTATGTAATTTGAATTTCCCTCAAGATCATATTTGAGTCTCAATCCATTGAAAGACATCTTGATCTGTTGTCAGGTTCTGAAGAATAAATTTGCAAATTCGAACATGTTCAAAACAAACCATGTTCTTCTCTTCTATTGTGATTCATGGTGCTTTGATACCATGTAGAAAATCTATAAACGAGATTCAATATGATCTTGTAATGTACTAAAACAAAATATTTAATCCTTCTACAATTTGCAGAAACAAGACATGATTGCATAATCATATAATAAGTAAGAGAAAGAAATACCAATCTCACAACACAAGATGTATCTGGGGAAAGCCACTACTCAAAACCAAGCTATCTGTATAATGCATAAAGTCAAGACCATGAAACAATACAATTATTTTCTCTCACTGAGAAACTCCTACACTCTGCCAACTATCTCACTTTGATCCTGCTCGAATCTGGCTTGCGATCTAAGCAAGTTTGGTCCTCTATTTAACCTTTTGCTTGCATAGGCCTAGCTTGCCTTCATTACACATTCTTGGGGTAATTGAACCCCTATTAATTAGGAAAATCCCAATTAATTATTTCGCAATACCTTCAAGCCTTCTCGATGACCTCATGCATGACCTGTACAATTTTCTAATTATACAACTGATAGTTATCTTCCCTTTAACCTCAAACTCAACTGGGTCTTCCTTAGAACTAACATGAAACAACTATTTATAGGTAATTATCAGTTAACTAATTGATTACTACTTGTGAATTAAATCATATTTAATTCACTGGACCTCTCACTAGCTCATCTCTTAGTTAGAACTAGTTAAATTGGTTTTAATTCAATTAATTAAGTTAACTAATTAAAACTCGCAAATAATTGTAATCATGGGAGAACTCTACATGCCTCCTCTCTAAACTCTAACTCAAATTTCCTAAGCCAAGTCAATCTTTTTGACTTAGTTAACTAATACAAGTTGTCATGAGTTGAAATTACAATTTCTCTTCCAATTTAATTAAGGGAAAATTAAATCAGAAGCTTGCTATGGTGCCATTTCTGGATGCCATTTTCAATGTTTCTTGTTTCCCATTTCAACAATAAGTGTTTTTTTCTTTCTTTCGAGTTTCCCATTGGATGACATTCAAGATACCTTTTCAAACTACTTAACAAGTTAAAATAAATGACAATTAGTTAATAAATTACTATGCAACCTAGGATATCTCATGATTACTTCTGATATGACATAAAGTCAGCTAACATTAACACCTACTTAATCTACCTTAAGGCTCAAAAGCTACCATGAAGAAGAAAGTGGAGACAAATATTCTTTGACTAAGTATGCAAGTAAAAGAAGCGCTTACTTAGAAGGCCAATTAAATAAGTTTTGAAGATCTTAATATGTCTTGCTGAAAACCAGGGGATACACCTTTCAAGTAATCAATCAAAACCAACCTCTACTTAGGTCCTTGCTCTATTCTAACATTATGTTAACACTATCTTCAAATGAACAAACAAGTAATCTGCCCTCAATACATGGATTAAAGTTTGGTTGAAATTATTAATGTTGGACCTTCCACGAACAAAGAGGCCAATTTCTATTACTGCTGCAACTACCACTGCAGATCCGCAAGCGTAACCTTCACAAGATTCAAACTACCGAGCAAGCATGAATTGTAGTTTAGAAAAACTCTAGAATTGAGAATATCAGGGTTTATATCGATTTGTTAATCCATTTTGTCTATTGATCCATAGTTGAGATATACAAGGTCGGTAAACGGCGCCATCAGGATGAGAACTGTGTTGCATTCCACTGTAGTAATGTTGCAATGCACATGTTTTGTTAAAGCCTTATGTAATTACAAACTAAATCCATAAAGACTAGCAATTTTGTCTATGGTAGGGGTATTGACATGTGAATTCAAAGAAGGAGGCATGTCAATGATGGTTGAATTCTCTCTGATGCTAGAAATGACAGATGTAGAAATTATACAAACAACATGTATACCAATGGATTCAATCCGATCATGCGATATGCTAAAGCAAGATACTGAATCCTTCTACAAATAAATTGTGGAAATAAACATGGTCACCAATCACAACTAGTAAAGAAAGAAGCAAATCAAACCACAACACAGATATTTTCCTCGGGAAAGCTTACTTCTAAAAAATCCTCTATCTTCTATTTTATATTCACCAAGGAATCATGAAACAATTACAATGCACTCTTCTCACAAGAGTCTCCTCCACTCTCACAACTCTCTCACACTAATCTCGACAAAATCAACTAACACTTAGCCAATTTTCAGCCTCTGCTTAGCCTGCCTTGCTTGCACAATTCATGCGGAATGTAATCCCTATTCTTTAGGAATTTCAGCCTTCCAAAACTGCGCAATGCTCATGGGAAATCCTATGGGTGTTTTACTTCATGCGGGCATCTTACTAATAATACAACTGACAGTTAACATCCCTTTAACCTTTGTCTTAACTGGGTCTCCATCAAAACTGACATGCATGCATATATTAATAGTAAATCATCAGTTACATGACAGATCACTGCATGTGAATTAAATCTGATTTAATTCACTTGACCTCTCACTAGTGCAACAAACAATTACAACTAGTTAAACTGATTTTAACTCAATTAACCGAGTTAATTGATTTCTCATGCATTAAACTAATGCACTAACTGCAACTTGGACTCAAAAACTAATAGAATCACTCTGCATGCCTCACCAACCACCCTCAACTCAAAATTCATGAGCTAACTGAGTTTATCACACTTAGTTAAATATTACAAGTGACTATGAGATAAGATTACATTTTATTGTCCAATTTCATTAAGGGAAAATTAAATTAGACACATGTTTCTTGTTGACTTTTCAACCCTCCCTCTCAACAAGAAAGGGATTATCAGCTACCCCGATCCTGCCTCTATGGTATTCGAATTTTCTCTTGGCGAGTGCCTTCATCAGAATATCTGCATCCTGATCTTCCGTGGGAATGTACTGAAGTAAAATAATGCGCCTCTGAACACAATCTATGGGATGGTGGTACCATATGTCTATATGCTTGGGCTTATCATGGAATACCAGATTAACCGAAAGTTTTATGCAACTCTGGTTATCACAATGTATCACCTTCGGTACCATCTGATGACCAAATAAACCAACAAGAACCTTTCTCATCCAGATGGCCTCACATGCAGCCTCACTGGTTTCCATGTACTCTGCCTCGACTAAACTGAGTGCCACAGATCTTTGCTTCCTGTTGTACCAAGAAACTATTGTCAATCCTATGTTGAAGATCCCTCCTGATGTGCTCTTTCTGTCTGATGGACTGCCTGCCCAATCTGCATCGGTGAAGCCTTGAAGCTTCACTCCCTTTGTTCGTTTGTACCATAATCCATACTCTGTAGTGCCCCTGATATATCTCAAGACATGCTTCCCCTCCTTCCAAAAGAGCTTGGTCGTCCTAACCATAGCTTGACTAAGATGGTTAACGGTGTAGCATATGTTTGGTCGTGTGTTCACCAAGTACATGAGTGAACCCACAAGTTGCCTGTAAATAGTAGCGTCCAATACCTCACCTGCAGTAGCATCCTCCTTCCTCCAGTTTCTTGGAAGAGGAGTCTCCATGGGTTTATAGCTCTCCATGTGCAACTTACTCAGAATATCTTTGGCATACTTTCCTTGAGAAAAAAATAGCTCACCATCCCACTTTCATATCTCCAAACCAAGGAAATAATGAAGGAGTCCCATGTCCTTCATCTCAAACTCTCTTGCAATATCCTCTTTGCAAGAAATCATGAGCTGCTCATCACCTATCAAAATTAGATCATCAACATAAAGTATGATAATCAAGAGCTTACCATCAACCACAATCTGGTATATGTTCGCATCTGCTTCAATATTTGTGAAACCTAACCCGGTGAAATAATTGTCAATCTTGGTGTACCAAGCACGAGTTGCTTGCTTTAGCCCATACAATGATCTCTTGAGTCTGCACACATGTGAATCACTGTCAAAGGTCTCAAAACCTTATGGCTGCTCTATGTACACTTCTTCCTCAATAACTCCATTGAGAAACACAATTTTCACATCCATCTGATGTATCTTCCACCCCATCTGCACTGAGATTACAAGGATAGATCTAATCGATGAGTATCTCGCAACTGGTGTGAAAGTCTCCTCATAGTCAATCCCCTCAACTTGTGAGAATCCCCGTGCTACAAATCTAGCCTTGTACTTCTCCACATTCCCATCCACTGCCTGCTTCACCTTATAGATCCATCTAGATCCAACCACTGATTTCCCGACTGGTCTCGGGACAACTTCCCATGCACTGTTCTTGATGATTGAGTCATACTCCTCAACCATGGCATCAACCCAAATTGGTTGTTGCATTTCTTCCTCAAAAGAGGATGGTTCTGTCACAATACACTTGCTCATAAGAGCCATGTATCCAATAAACCTATCTGGAGACTATCTTTGTCTGCGTAGTGATGTAGGTGCTCCTACATGTTCTGTCGCATCAAGTCTCAATCTATCAGCTTCTGTGGTGCACCTTCTACCATGTCTGGTGGATGGATTTGCATGAGTGTTTTCTGCCACTCCATGATCCTCCGCATGTGGTTGCTCCACATCTTGAGGTTCATCCTTTGGAACCAAGAGTTCCTCATCTACATGCAAATCAAGCTCCCTCTCAAGGGACAATCACATGGCTTTCTCCTCATCAAATTTTATATCCCGTCTCACAACAGTCATCCTTTTGTTTGACAAATACAACCAATAGTTGTGGGGAGTATAAATGTACCCCACAAATATCCCAATCTCAGCTGTTGGTTTTAGCTTCTTTCTGGAATCTTTGGTTACATGGCAAAAGACACATGAGCCAAAAATTTTAAAATATGAAACATCAAGTTTCTTACCAGAAAAAAGCTTCCTCTGGTGTACTCATGCCAAGTATTCGATGAAGACTACGGTTTTTCACAAATACCATTGTGTTGCATGCGTTTGCCCACAGTTGCAACGGTAGGCCCCGATCATGTAACATCTCTCGTGTCGCACCCATAATTGTTCTATTCTTTCTTTCTGCGACCCCATTATGTTGTGGGTTATGAGGCACAATCAAGTCTCTCTGAATTCCTTCTTTGCTACAGAATTTCTTGAATTCATTGGAGATGTACTCACCACCATTGTCGCTCCTCAGAGCCTTCACATGCTTCCCAGTATCTTTCTCCACCAGTGCTTTGAACTCACAAAATTTTGAGAACGCCTAATCTTTCTTCTGTAAGAAGTAGATCCAACACTTTCTAGAAAAAACATCAACAAAGATCACATAATACATGTGATTTGATGTCGAAGCTGTAGAGAATGGTCCACACACGTCTGAGTGAACTCTCTCAAGGATTTTCGTTGCTTGATTCTCCTTCTCATGAAAAGTGGCCTTTTCATACTTCCCCATGGTACATCCCTTGCATGTGTCTATCTACGCAAGAGTACCGTTTGTAAACCCCATAGAAATCTATTGCATGACCTTCAAAGCTCCGTGGTGTAGATGGCCCAATCTCCTGTGCCATAACTCACCCTCATCCCGACTCACCACTTTGTCTGCTTTACTTATCAATGCTGCACAACTATCTACACAAGTTTGTAGAGATTCTTCACACGAATCCCAATCTTCTTGGCTTGTCCTGTGGCTTTGTGATGAAGGAATATTTTTCCTTCACTGAAAACCACATCATAACCTCTATCCTCCAACATTGCAACTGAAACTAAATTCTATTTCAAGCTTGGTACATGCATGACATATTTTAATAAGAAGGGTTTACCTGACTGTCTCTGGAAGGTAACTGTACCAATCCCGGTAGCGCTATACCTCCCATCATCACCCATTTCGATATGCATTTGGAGATCCCTCTCCTCCAAGCTACTGAAAAGTCCTTTGTCTCCCGTCATGTGGAAAGATGCACCACTATCCAAGTAGCACACTTATCCCATCAGACTAGACAACCTGCATGCGATGAGCGAGAAGTCCAACTCAAATTGTGAGGCCAAAGCCTCACCAGCTATAGATCCTGAAGCCTTCTTGTTCTTCTTCTTCTGTGGACAATTAGTGGCATAATGTCCATGCTCGTGATAGTGAAAATATTTCACTCTGGACATGTCACACTTCTTTCCTTCTTTTCTGGTCTCAGATTTGGAATAGGATTTATTTACCTTCCCCTTCTTTGCCTTACCAGCCAAGGTGTCCATCCCTAGTATTCCACTTGAATTTTTCTTGTACCAAATCCAACCAAAGTCGCTCCCAATATGGTAGCTTCTCCCTCCCACTGACAGAGTCCTGGTAATTATGCCAACTCTTGGGAAGGCCTAGAAGAGCTAGGCTCACCAAGTCATTATCTGCTACAGTAATCTTGACACTCCCAAGCTCATCTCGACATTGGACGAACTTGGTTAAATATTTTGGAATAATGTCACCTTTCTCCATTTTGATTTTCCTTCAGTGCCAATTTTCTGTGGTCACTGCTACTCAAATTTTTTTTTGTCAAAGCCTTCGACATTGCATATGGAGTTGCTTTTCCATGGAGACTTGAGACAATGTGGTCTCATACCTCCTCTAATGAGATCCTCCTCGCCTTTTCAACCTTTTTTTGCCAAGCATCAAGAAGGGCAACATCTGCTGCTGCAAGCTTGGGAATGTCATTATCAATGAATTCTTTCAACCTGTTGTCCTCCAGAACTGCTTCCATCCTATATTTCCACACAATATAATTAGAACTAACCTCAAGTGCATATTCCAATCTCAAGCCATTGAAATCCATCTTGATCCGCCTGTCGCAACAAAGAATATTTCTGCAAATTCGAATGCTATTTAGCACACACTTAATTTCTTCTCCACTATAGTGATTTCCTGCGCTCTGATACAATGTAGAAATTATGCAAAATGTTAGTATCCTGTAATATACAGGATCTCGAGGCAACTGATTATTTCTCCGATCTCTCATATTGAAAATAATATTCCATGGTTGTCATTTATTTTTAGAAAAAGAAGGAAGATCCGGACTGTCAAGAACTTCAAAGGAATCAATCTGCTTTTCAGTTCAGTTGAAAGAGGAAAGTGTTGTTGATTAGGTGTGATGGTGAGAAAACTTCATTCTGCCCTCATTCTTTCATCTACCCTCTTTTTCCCTTCATTTTCCATTTTTCTAAAAGTCCCACACTTCATTCCCGTCTATTTCATTACCGCACACTCATATCACTTTTTGCATCAGCAAAATTGTAAAATCCTTCAATTGTCGTCTCCTACAAAGCCTTCCGAAATGTGATGATGGTGGGACCCATTCACTTACCGCTTCATACACCTTGAATGCGTTATAAACCCTTTTATTATGATTCAGGCATGATTAAACTTACTTACCTTTCACCCTTTCCCCGCTTCGCATTGCATCACACAGATTTTAGTTTTCCTCGCACCATTCCACTGCCACCCTCATCACATATCGCAAAACATAACTTATCGCATTTCACAACTTTAAATGTTTAACCATATGGCAAAACTTATCTAGCCCCAATTGCGATGTGGTTAGCCCCCACCATATCTGCCACACCACTCCTCCACTCACCACACTTCGCACATCGCAAGATTTAACTTTCAACTTCCATTGCTCATAAACCAAGATTTTTAATTTGCGATGTGCGAGCGGCCCCCACCTCCTTGCCACGTCACCTCCCACCATCGCCCTTCGCACATCACGAGATTTAACTTTCAACTTTCGTTGCTTATAAACTAAAACTTCCAACCTGCGATTGAGATATAAGTTGGGGCCCCACCTTCTTGCCATGTCACATCTGCGCTAACCTTCCCACAACTCCTCGCAATCTCCGCTCACTCCCATACATCGGATGGTCCACAAGGATTTTTGCCCCCCCCCCTCAGCTGATGAACGTTAATAAAGGGGGGGGGGGGGGTGTCCGAAATAGGCGATATCCCATACCACCTTCCTTGCTACGTGGCGTGCCCATAGTACTTCGCACCCCCTGCTCCATAACCACCTATCGCTTATGCCCCCCTCTGAAAACGGTTTTCGTTATTCAAACAAAACCACCACCGATGTTCCACTTCCACCAACCAACGCCCTCCACCCCACCACTGTGTCGGAATCCCGCCACCATGGCCTCACGTAGCCACTCCACTCCTTTCCCGTCCAAAGTTTTGGATCATTACTGTGCGTTTCAAGAGGAAGGCAGTGGGGTTTTCCATTTCAAAGCTTCGCTGCAACAATAACTTGCGCAAAAGATACAGAGGTCGTTTAACATAAAGTGACCATCATTAAAACCATCACACTCTGCTCAGAAATTGTTTTGCACCAAGGTAGAGCCAAGATGTCAGAGCCTTTGAAGAGGTAGAGCCAAGATGTTAGAACCGTCATTGCCTCTTCGACATTCAACAAGCCGAATTCCGATCATTTCACAATCAAATATCGGATTGTCAGAATAAATACAACCACCGCTTGTCAATGTTATCTTATCACCACCTTCATGACTCAACTTGTCCAGTTTCTGCTGGAATGTAGTTACTGTAGTAGACAAATTAACCGACTTAAGTTTTATATAAATACTGCATGTATTAGCAGTATCAAGGGGGCCCGGAAAGGGAAAAAACCAGTGTAATAGACTCTGCTGGTTGTAAACACTCTCGTTGGATGAATGAAAGATGATGATGTTTTCCAGAAACTTGTGTCATGTTCTGTGGTGAAGTGCACCTTTTCTCATAATCTGTCATCCCTAGTTTTACATATTGTTGTTCTTTCTTTACTGCAGATAGAAAATTTTGTGTAGGATTTACCATGGGGTACCCTGCTCAGTCTTGAAACAATACGTTATGTTTTCCTCTGAGACCGGAATGCACAATTCAGATACGGTCTACTCTACATTCCCGTTGAACCTTAATCTCCTCCTCCTTTCCATTTCATAAGTTGTTAAGATCCATTGACATGGCTAGCTTGCCTGGCTGCATCTGACCTCAGTTATCCATCCATCTGAATTTGTTTACACCTGTTTGACTCCATAGCCCAATGGCCCTCTTCTACTGCCTCAAACACATATTTTCAAACAAAACCTTATGCACTAATAGGTAGCCTAAAATTCCCCCCATAAACAAGGCTATATATAATAGAGAGAGCCCTCTCTGAGTCTAGGAATGCTAGGTCCTGGACTCCAAAGCGGTTTGATGTTGGCCCTCCGTAGTTTTGTCTTCAGCCTTCAGAAATTTGCGGGGAGCTAACATACTGGCGACCATACTAGGGAGACGAAATTTATCTTCCTCAGAAAGTACATCAAAGTTCAGATTTGATTACTGATGGTGGACAATGACCAGACATAAGAAGGCTGAATTATTCATCTGGCGACACCATGATTCAAGGAACCCAGCTTTTGAGCATTCATGGCGAATCCACAACATGCTGACTAGATTTTCTACTAAACAAGATGACAAGGTTTGTGGCAAACCTTTTATCTTGTAAAGATTTAAATGCATTCAGGAATCAGTTATCAGAATTCCAACTTGATGAATATTTCTTAGAGGTTGTCTTTCTTATTTTGAAATCAAGTAAATTTAGTCCTGAAGCTAAAACATGCTTTTGGGAGGTATTGTTGAACGATACGAAACTGGTATTGAACTTTTGAATTCTCAAATACAGTCATATAATTTCTGAGATCCTAAAGAATAAATCTTCCTTCCCCTAAGCAAGAGGAAATTGTACTACCTCTTGGCTTACATATTAAGGATGATTGTGCTTTCAAGTACCAAACTAAAGATGAGGCTTCAAGGTTTAATATTGAGGATACCACTAACCAACTAGTCATTGAAGGCCTAGAAGCAATATCATACATCATGCTCTTATTGATCATGTAGTAGATTATATGGAGGGTCTTTTTAGCTCAAATTTTTAAACATATATTCTCTATAAGGATCAAATACATCAACAGTTGCCATTTCATATTATAACTTTGGTTATGAGGAAACATAATCAAGTTATACTTCTGATTTTCCTGAAAAACAGTTAAGTTTTCCATTTGTTTATGCTGCTACTTGACTGGCTGCAGTGACATTACTATATCATTCAAAACATCAACATTTTGAGTAAGGTAGGGTCGGTAGGTGTGAAAATAAGCTCAGTACCTTGAGTATTTTTCTAGTTTTAGTTTCATATTGCTTTCTAGTTTTCAGTTCAAGTGTTTTCTAGACTTCAGTTTGCAGAGAGGATTGATTTCAACTTGAATATTTTCAGCCATGGAGGTTCTTGTAGCAAATTAAGTTGCAGAGTTGGGATCAGCCCAATGGATCAGGCTACTAGTCTACGGTGTTCTTGACACCTCCTGAAGGAGCTGCCATCCCCAGCTGGAGCCACTGTTAGTATCCTGTAATATACAAGATCTCGATGCAACTGATTATTTCTCAGATCTCTCATATTGAAAATAATATTCCATGGCTGTCATTTATTTTCAGAAAAAGAAGGAAGATCTGGACTGTCAAGAACTTCAAAGGAATTAATCTGCCTTTTAGTTCAGTTGAAAGAGGAAAGTGTTGCTGATTAGATATGATGGTGAGCAAAATTCCTTCTGCCTTCATTCTTTCATCTACCCTCTTTTTGCCTTCATTTTTCATTTTTCTAAAAGTCCCACACTTCATTCCCCTCTATTTCATTACCGCACACTCATATCACTTTTTTCATCGGCAAAATCGTAAAATCCTTCAATTTTCGTCTCCTACAAAGCCTTTCGAAATGCAATGATGGTGGGACCCATTCACTTATCGCTTCATACGCCTCAAATATGTTATAAACCCTTTTATTATGATTCGAGTGCGATTAACCTTACTTACCTTTCACCCTTTCCCCGCTTCGCATCACATCACACAGATTTTAGTTTTCCCGGCGCCATTCCGCTGCCACCCTCATCTCATATTGCAAAACATAACTTATCGCATTTCACAACTTTAAATGTTTAACCATATGGCAAAAATTATCCAGCCCCAATTGCGATTTGCGATGTGGTTGGCCCCCACCATAACTGCCACGTCACTCCTCCACTCACTGCACTTCACACATCGCAAGATTTAACTTTCAACTTCTGCCACTCATAAACCATGATTTGCGATGTGCGGGCGACCCCCACCTCCTTGCCACGTCACCTCCTACCATCGCCCTTCGCACATCACAAGATTTAGCTTTCAACTTTTGTCTCTCATAAACTTAAACTTACGACTTGCAATTACGATTTAGGTTGGGGCCCCACCTTCTTTCCACATCACATCCATGCTAACCTTCCCGCAACTCCCCGCCATCTCCACTCATGCCCATACATTGGATGGTCCACAAGGCTTTTCGACCCCTCCTCAGTTGATGAACGTTAACAAAAGGGGGGGGGTCTAAAATGGGTGATATCCCATACCACCTTCCCTTCTACGTGGCGTGCCCATAGTACTTCGCATCCCCACCCCCCCACTCCATAACCACCTACCTCTCATGCCCCCCTCCAAAAACGGTTTTCATTGTTCAAACAAAACCACCACCGTTGTTCCACATCCGCAACCAACGCCCTCCACTGTTGCGCCGAACTCCCGCCACCATGGCCTCATGTAGCTGCTCCACACCTTTCCCGTTCAAAGTTTTGGATCATTACTGTGCATTTCAAGAGGAAGGCAGTGGGGTTTTTCGTTTCAAAGCTTTGCTGCAATAATAACCTGCACAGAAGATACAGAGGCCGTTTAACAGAAAGTGGCCATCATTACAACCAACACACTCTACTCAACAACCATTTTGCACGAAGGTAGAGCTAAGATGTCAGAATCGTGATTGCCTCTTCGACATCCGATAAGCCAAATTCCAACCATTTCACAATCAAATATCAGACTGTCATAATAAATACAACCACCGCTTGTTAGTGTTATCTTATAACCACCTTCATGACTCCACCCTGTCCAGTTTCTGCTGGAATGTAATTATTGCAGTAGACATATTAACCGACTTAAGTTTTATATAAATACTGCATGTATTAGCAGTATCAAGGGGGCCTGGAAAGGGAAAAAACCATTGTAATAGACTCTGCTAGTTGTAAACACTTCCATTGGATGAATGAAATATGATGTTGTTTTCCAGATTCTTGTGTCATGTTCTATGGTGAAGTGCACCTTTTCTCGTAATCTGTCATCCCTAGTTTTACATATTGTTGTTCTTTCTTTACTGTGGATAGAAAATTTTGTGTAGGATTTACCATGGGGTACCCTGCTCAGTCTTGAAACAGTACATTATGTTTTCCTCTGAGACCAGAATGCAAAATTCAGATATGGTCTGCTCTGCATTCCCATTGAACCTTAATATCCTCCTCCTTTCCATTTCATAAGATGTTAAGATCCATTGACATGGCTAGCTTGTCTGGTTGCACTTGACCTCGGTTATTCATCCATCTGAATTTGTTTGCACCTGTTTGACTCCATATCCCAATGGGCCTCTTTTGCTGCCTCAAACACATATTTTCAAACAAACCCCTACGCACTAATAGCTATCCTAAAATGGCCCCCATAAACAAGGCTATATCTAACAGAGAGAGCCCTCTCTGATTCTAGGAAGGCTAGGTCCTGGACTCCAAAGCAATTTGATGTTGGCCCTCCATATATACGATTGCCAATCACAACAAGAAAAGAAAGAACCAAATCAAACCACAACATATATTTTCTCGGGGAAATCTTACTACTCAAAACCCCTCTATATTCTATTTTATATTCACCAAGGAACCATGAAATAATTTCCATGCACTCTTCTCACAAGAGTCTCCTACACTCTCACAACTGTCTCACACTGATCCGGACAAAATCGACCAACGCTTAGCCAATTTTCATCCTCTGCTCAGCCTGCCTACCTTGCACAATTCATGTGGAATGCAATCCCTATTCTTTAGGAATTTCAGCCTTCCAAAAATGCGCAATGCTCATGGGAAATTCTATGGGTGTTTTACTGCATGTAGACAACTTACTAATAATACAACTGATAGTTAACATCCCTTTAACCGTTGTCTCAACTGGGTCTCCATCAGAACTAAAATGCATGCAACTATTAATAGTAAATCATTAGTTACACGAGAGATCATTGCATGTGAATTAAATCTGATTTAATTCACTTGACCTCTCATTAGTGAACAAACAATTACAACTAGTTAAACTGATTTTAACTCAATTAATTGAGTTAACTGATTTCTCATGCAGTAAACTAATGCACTAACTGCAACTTGGACTCAATAACTAATAGAATCACTCTGCATGCCTCACCAACTACCCTCAACTCGAAATTCATGAGCTAACTGACTTTATCACACTCAGTTAACTATTACAAGTGATTATGAGATAAGATTACATTTTATTGTCCAATTTAGTTGAGGGAAAATTAAATTAGACACACATTTCTTGTTGACTTTTCAACAACAGAGGAATGACCTCGTTTTCTTGTTTTTCCAATAACCATCACTGACAGGGACACTTTGGAGGACTCCCCATGGTCCAATAGAAATGAAAGGCCTTGCACAAATCTTACTTCTTCTTAGATCCTACTTCTCAGATTTAGTAATCGATGTTCTTGGAAGTAGGGAAATTCGTTAAGACTAACTTTTTGGCCAGTTGTTTGCTCGGACCAACTGTTGAACCCCAAAATTGCCCTTTACTTTACAAATTTCTCATCTCATTTCACCTCTCTTTCATCAATTCATAAGCCCTAGTCAATGAAGAATGTTTAGGTTTGTCTCAAGGATACATGCAATTGATTGGCATATTGTATTTTCATGTTTTTTGCTATTTTAATAAGTTTTTGCAGATTGGCTACAAAATGCAGCCTGTTCCGTAGCTGACCAGGCATTCCGTAGCTACTCTTGTGGTTAAATATGTTACAAGTGTCCGTTGAAGGAATGGTCCACATGGGTAGTCTCAGAATCCCTTCTGCATGGATTTCTTCCTATCCACAAGGACTAGATCGACAAATAAAGAGGCCTAATCTGACGGTCAAAGCTCAAAGTCAAGAGACCGTTTCACACAACAGTTAGGACTCTTGATTTGCTCTGTAGCAAATCATGAGTCCTAAGATTCCTAGTTTGATTATAATTTGAAGATACACGTGTAGCTATCTTTATTCATAGTTGGTTATGCAAATTTCTTATAAATAGAGGTTCTATAGAACCAAGAACAAGCTAAGTTTTTGTAGCACAAGTTCAGAATTACAGTGAGATACTTTGTTTTCTAAAACTCTGTTTCAATAAAGAAGATCAGTTCCCAGATGCTATTTTGATCACATTTTTAAGGAGCTAAGGAGTTAACCAATTTGGTAGCAGAGAGCCCCTGCTGCTAAAGGAGGTTTTTAATGTTTTCTAGTTAGATTTGCTTCAATTCTGTTTAGTATTATTATTTTATTTTATTTTATTTTATTTTAATTTTTTATTTTATTTTATTTATTTATTTTCAAGGAGATAGGTAACTCTGTCTTTAGGATTGGAATAAAAGTTGAAGTGTTGAGAAACATGGTTGCTTAGTTCCCTGCTTTCATCTTTCAAAAATAGTTGTCAATTTTTGTGTCTAACTAAGCATTTATGAAGTCTATTTTTCCTATTTACCAAGTCTTATATTGAATGGTTGAATGTCTTATAAGAGCAGTGATTGAATAGATTTCATTTCTTGTTATTTTCTTGCTAAAAACTAAGGGTGTAATTGATTTATCTGAAAGCCATACCAAGGGGTCACAAGCTTCAGAATTGGACGAGACTTGATAAGTTAATTATTCACTTAATTGGTTGTAGATAGAAGATCCTCATTTCATTGCAACAAAACAATCTTCTTAAAGGTCAACCTAACAGAGACTAATTTGAATATACTTTACAAGGATGATTAAATGATTAGATTCAATGCAGTGTTTGAATTACTGTAATTCTTTACTTTAGACAGATGCAATGATTGCTTAGATACATTACCTTAAGGGGGTCACTCTCCACATATTGGGTAAATGGAGTAATTAAATATCTTCAAATCATTCAATTATTATCTATTTTCTATTTTAGCAACTAAAGTGCGAACAGTTGATTTCATCTCATAGGGCTTTTGACCTAATCATTGAATGTTGAAACAACCTGAAGTACAATAGTTGACACGACTGTACTTTCATTTTTCAAATCTCCAGGTCGAGTCAAGTTCAGGTTTACTCACTAATTGAAGTACTTGCTTTGTCTTTTTAGGCTTAGGTCTTAGAACTTGTCACAAATTTGGTTCTTTCATAGAAAATTAACCGCTTTCAGTTCTATATCACCTTTTCTTGCTTACCCCAAATGATGATTATTCTCACTTTTCTAAATAGCCTAGGACTAAAAATACAAAACCCCCAAAACAACAAGAAAAACACAAACAATGAAGTAAGGGAAGGGTCACTTCGGCACATATAGTGCACCACACTTCATCAATTTACTAGCCTTGCCCTGGTTGATAATTAATGGAAGAAATTTAGGAACACTTGTTTTCCATGAAGAGTTTCAGAAGGGGACACCTTCGATGTAAATATGAAAATCCACATAACGTTATTTTTTCTTTTTACTAGAATATAATTTCACCATTTCAAGATAGCAAAGTTTGATGGTTTAAATTGCATTGTTAACTCTAAAAAAGGATTAGTTCAAAAAAAAAAACTTTGGGACATTTAGTTTTTATAAATTTAATAATTAATAATTATTTCTTTTAATTTTTAATTGAAATTATCTATGATCTAGAAATTACCTCATAATAATTTAATGAAAATTTATTTCACAACCTAAGTCATAAAATTTGATGTCATAATTATTATTATTATTATTATTATTATTATTATTATTATTTTTAATAAATAATAATAATATATTTCCAAAGTTGCTGCAGCAGTTTGTTTGTATTAGAAGGTTTTCCAGCCTTTGGGAAATTTCTAGATTGACTGAAAATAGGGGCCTTACTAAGGTAACAAGCAGCGTAGGTGAATTTTGCTTGGTTGGAAAATCCCCCAGACCTGCTTGGTTGGAAAATCCCCCAGACCTCGGGTCTCGAGATGTAACAACCTCTGGCATATGCCCCGGGCCTTTTGAATCAATATAAAATAACCGTTTATATATATATATATATATATATATATATATATATATTCAAAGTTTACGAACATATTTAAGTATGAATAGTTTTAAATTATTTCTATAATTATACCAACCTAGATCCATCTTAACTCTAGATTTATCAAGGGCAAAACCTTTATAACTTGAGGAAATGTTTGCACCTTGAGAGATTCTCTCTCGACACTCATAGAGTCAGAGCCTAAGGGAGTTATATATATATATATATTATTGAAAAAACCACGGGTTGTCAGATCTAAGAGTCCAAAAATAGTCATGTGTAAATTGACTCTATGACTTCAATTTTAACTTAACTATTGTAATAACAATATTTTTAAGCATTAATTTGTTATATTTTTTAAATTTCAATTTAATTAATTTATTTGTAATTCATATATTTATTTATTTATATTATTATGTAATTTGATCTAGTTAAAATGTTTATTGTGGGTATGTTCCCCATTAAAATAAAAATAGAAATTGGAAATTATGTTCTAAATAGAAAATAATGTGGGTTATAATAATAAAAATGAATAGAAGCAAAAAAATCTATATGTAAGATGTTTAAATGTTATACTTTTCAAAAATATTCAAAATAGACTTAAATATTCAAAGATCTACGTTAACTAATTTATATCATATCAACTTCATATATATCTATATATAGAAAAAAATTGTTAAAATACAACATTTTAACGTTGTATATAAAAAATATTCAATGTAAGTTATCAATAAAATATTTTAATAAGATGTAATATTGAAATATACTTAAAAATATATTAATAATAAAAAAATCATTTTAATTTGCGTGATAAAATGTGATATTTATTTTTTATATATTTATCAAATAAATTTATAACTACTAAATATACTTTGCATATGTTTTCTATTTCTATATATATATATATTATTATCCAATTTTAAGGTCACGACCAAGCAAGACACCAAATTGGTTTATGAGACCAATTAATTAAAATATAAGTTATTTATTAAATTTATTAAATTTTAAATGATTAATATTTATATATTTTAAAATATCAAAATATGAATTATTATTACTTAAATTTATTTTAAAATGATTAAATTACAAAACTAAACAATAAATACTTGTTTTTTCCAAGGAAAAAATCAAACTTTTTATATATTTGGTAAAAAGTTACATCATATATGCTGCAACATTCCATATGTTTTTTCATCACCCTTGAGGGCCGCAGTGTTACCTGTCCAACATAGACAACTGATAAACAGAGTACATCAAAACCCCAACACTCAAAAGTGTCACAACAAAACAACAAAAAATATATAGCCAAAAAACAAGTAAAAAATATGAGCTTCAGGGCCTCCCTTAGGGGAAAACAACCTAAACCATGCCGATATGTTTTTATGGATTTGTCTCATCATATGCAAAAGATACATAGTAGTTGTCCGAAAATAAAATATGTACACAGGTATTCCAGAAAATACATCATGTACTGGAGTGAAATATAAATAAAGAAAAGCATGATAGAACCAGTTAATAAGGTCCAATGTCCGACACACGAACACCATTTCCATCTTTCTCCGTTATGTGCCACACCTTATATCTTGTTTTAAGCCATCTTTAAAAAGACTGTCAGCTTTCCTGTTTCGTTCCCTATAAATATGGCATACATAAATAAATAAAATATTAGAGCATGTATCACTTCAGGGATAGGAAGTAACACAATATTTTGAGATCTTTGTGCATTGTTGACCCAGTTTATGACATTCATAGAATCACCAAAGATTTGAACCGAATCAATTCCAAGTTGGATGAGCCAACATAAAAGTAGTTTTAGAGTAAGGAGTTCAACAAAGTTGTTTGTGCCACTACCAATACCCACTGATGCAGCCAAAGTATTGTTCGAATTTTTATGAATAATCATACCAATGCCACATCTCATTTTATTATCAAATTCCCCATCAAAATAAGCCCACAGAAATTCATAGTTTATTTTTTCAATACATATGTGTCTAGGAAATTTGTTGAAATCAGATGAAGGAAGAAAATAAATAATCGCGACACATTCAACAACAACAATTGATGGTGAAGTAGTGATGTCCTGGAAAATCTCTTTATTCCCGATCATCCAAATGCCCCACGAAATGATTAATGGAATTCTTATGTGGCTTGTCTCTTTGTTTGCCACCTGTTAGCGATGCCATGCCTCCCTGCAATTTTAACCGTTCCAACCAAAGATGATATTGATAAGGGCCAATGTGAAATCCAATTTTTTTTTTTTGTGAAACAAAAAGAAAGAAAGAGGTGATATGAGGATTCATCGTCATCCTTACAAAGGACACACCAAGCAGGCCCAGCAAAAAATATCTTCTGAAGTGTGTCCCATGTAGGTACCTTTTTCCTTAGGATACACCAAAAGAAAAGTCTCACTTTTACAAGACAGTTCAGCTTCCATAGTGACTTGCACCACCATTCTTGATCTCCCCACTCCCTTCTCTTCATTAAATATTCATAGCCTTCTTTTGGAGAATATTAGCCTAATTTTGAATGAACCCAACAGATGGTGTCCAGGAATTCTTTTAATCGAACTCTTGTCCGAGATAATTACTGAGTGTAGCCCTGCTATTCTGGCCTCCATTATTGTTCAATTTGGAGATCGTCCACCGATTTTGAGGCTTGTTGCCAAATAGTGGTATCATCCTGTTTTGCAATTTGGTACAGATAATAGACCCATTTTTGATGTAATGTTTCAACAAGACCTCTATAAAGAGTATATAATTCATAGCACCCTACCCATGGATCCATCCCGACCCTGCATTTTTCACCATTACCCGCCTGTCATGCCAGACCTTCTTCCACTAACCCAAGTGACAACATCACTGCCTTCCATATCACTGATGATTTAGTGTATCCTTTTTCGGGCTGTCTAATCCATTCGTCCAGAGGATTTGGATCAACCATTTTTACCACCGTCGTCCAAATATTGTCTTCATTCATCAGTCTCCATCCTAATTTTGTAGCGAGGGAAATGGAAAAAGAACTCAAGTTATTTATGCCCCAACCACCCCATTCCTTTGGTCTTGCAATTTTCTCCCGAGCCACCCAAGGGAAAACCATATTTTCCTTCTTTTCAGCCCATAAAAACCCATTGCATATGCTCCTGATTTTGTTTAGAATTCCTTTAGGGACCCACGACAATGCAATCCAGTACACCAGAATTGCCAACAACACCGATTTTATTAGAACCCTGGAAAGCCATTTGTAGCTCCAGATATTTATACAATTCTCAATTTTTTCTAATAACCATGACAAATATTATTTTTTGTAAGAATCAGGTTTTAAATAAAAACCCATGTATTTTAGGCTTCCCCCATCCTGACTTGGGCATAAAGAAGGACATTTGAAACCCAGGCTAGATCTAAACTCGTGATACCCGCATATGTCAAAGACGTTTCCAGATGTTTACAACCATAACAGTAGCCTTCATGAATAAGTCCAAAATACTTTTCATTTGAAGCACCTCCTCCCGACTCCCATTACTAAATAGTAACATATAATCCACAAATAACAAATCAGATATGAACAAATTTGTTACTACTTCAATACCCTTTAGTTCTCCTCTTCTCTTAGCTAAATGAATAAGCTAACTTAGTCCTTCAACAGCTAACAAAAATAACATTGGTGATAGTGGGAACCCTTGCTTGAGTCTCCTCTGGTTATGAAAGAAAGGGGACACTACCGCGTTAATAAGAACTGTGAAGGACACATTAGAATTTACATCCCATGATCCAGTTTACAAAATCAATTCTGAAGCCCAAGTGGGTCAGCAAAAGTCTCAAGTATAACCAACTGATGCAGTCATAAGCTTTGGAAAGATCAATCTTGACTATCATGCATTTATTTCTTAACAGCTTAATGTTATGCATAGTTTCTAGTGCCACCCTAATGGCTTCATGAATCAACCTGCCATCCAGAGAGACAAATTGTTCTTTAGAGATATTACAAGACAATAAAGTTTTTAATATGTTTGCAATGACTTTTTCAATGATTTTGTAGATACATTTTCACAAAGAAATAGGCCTGAAATCATCAAATGATGAAAGGGAATCAAATTTGGGAATGAGGGCCAAGAACGTTGAGTTGAAAGGATCGTGGATAGTTCCTTTTTGTCTAGATTCTTAAAACACATTAGTAATGGACACCCCCATCAACTTGAAAAAAATTCATAGTCCATCCATCCAACCCAGGAATTTTGTCTTTCTGCATAGCTTTCAGGACATGCTCTACTTCTATACTCGTTACAGGGACCATGAGATGATCATTGTCCACCTCTTCAACATACTTAGGAAAAATTTGAGCCACTATGATCACTTCCCCAATCGAGGCTCCCTCCTAAACACCTAAGAGGAATTTGAAATAATTTTTGCCCATAGTGGCTAACTCATTAAAGGATTTGGCAACACCACCCTCTGGCTTATCCAATTCCCAAATAGTATTTCATTTTTTTTCTCCCCTTTGCATAATTTTGAAAGAATTTAGTGTTTTCATCCCGTGCTGAGAGCCAAATGTTTAGCTCTTTCAATGCCACTACTCTTCTTTGTCCAACAATATTTTCTTCCTCCGCATTTCCAGAGTCTTGATCCGATCCCTCTTCACATCATCCACATAACCGTCACATCCTTGACTTTCCAAATGTTATAATTCCTCCCCAATGGACCGAAGCCCCCTAGATTCTTTATTAGACTTCTCTTTTACCCAATCAATTGATGCCTTTTTGAGATTTTTCAAATTGATTACAAAGGACTGACCATGTGTGGTGTTTTCAACCCCATCCATAGGCTTCCATGTATCAAACACTAGTCTATTAGAGTCCTCTTATTTTATCCATCCTGCATTAATTTTGAAAGGGGAACTCAATTTCTTGTTGGGGCAAGCTAACTCCAGCAAAATAGGAGAATGATCTTATTCCCCCCGAAGCCCAACCTTTTTATGAGCCCAAAAATCTGGCTAGCCAGGTCTTCATTAAGGAGAAAGAGATGCAGTATTTTAGCCACCCAGGCCTCCCCCACTCGCTTTTTCCTCCCTGTAGGTGAAATTTTTATAAGATTTGAATCGATGAGTTGACCCTCCCTTAACTTTTTTAAGAAAAAACAGCTAAGGGTCTACACAAGCCTGAGGGCCCCAGGTTTCTGACATCCCCAGGGAGAAATTAAGGTCTCCCCCAACCACCAAATTCGGAGCTTGCATAAACGATTTTGTTAGAAGCTTATTCCAGAAAGGCACCCGCTCCAAGCAAGGTCCGTATATGTTCACAATGGTGATTTTGGTACCTAAATCCATGGAAAAGACTTCTACTCCAATCAAAAACTTAGAGGTCCAAGAATTATTAAGCTTTATGGCACTATTTTTTATACCAATCACCAACCCACCGGACCTCCCTTTGACATATGTAGTCACAAAAATCCAGCTCGGGAGAATTTTCATAAGAGTATTTGTAACTTGGACACCCTGGCCTAAGGTCTCTTGGAGAAATACCACATTAGGTCTATAATTGAGAAGAAGAGTTTTTAAAGCTAGTTTTTTAGGGACACTAGCTAGACCTCTGTAGTTAAAAGACAACACAATCATTTAGTCACAATGTCAGGGGACCGCGCTGCTCTAAGCACCCGTTTTAGTGAATTTTTTTCTTTCGTCTGCAATGTCAAGCATGGCCCTAAGTTGGGATTTGGATATATCAGTTTTATGACCCCTAATCCACTTTAATTTATCCAAGGTATGATTTCTCCCCAAACCTCCATATGTCTCAATCTCCATCAATTTTTTTTCCCTGGGTCTCAGGTTGTATGGAATAGTGTCAATAAAGAGTTTCAGAATTGTAGTTATAATGTTATCCATGGCCATTGAGAGGTTACTAATGCCTAGAGACTCATTTACATTCTTCTTGGAAGGACCAGATGTCTTCATAGAAATTAATAAATGATCAAAGGAATTTATAATAGAAGTTGAGGGTCTAGGAGCAGTACCTACCAAATCCGATGTGGGATCAGCAAGGACTTGATTGGTCTGCACTTGGTTTATGTCGCTTGCATGGATGGGACCCTGTTGATGATTAGGAGCCTCCATATCTTCCTTTGGCATTGGCCCCTCCTCCTGGTGAATAGTCATAATCTCCTCCTATTCCTGGTTGCCTCCAACCACCTCCTCAACACCCTGATTCACTCAGGTCCAAGATCCTTGCTTAGTCCCTCCCTTTTGTCTACGCCTTCGACTAAAACCAAGAGGAAAATCCCTAGCTAGGTGGCCATGCTTATGACACCTATGGCACTGGAACGGTAGGTGTTCATAATAAATCAATTGTAAGTATGAGTGACCTTCCATATGTAATATAATTTTCGCAATCAAACCCTCCTAGGGAGAAATGTGAGGAATGTTCCTCGCTATTGTCTCCAGAAATGACATATTCACAACAAAAAATGTACCAAGAATATTCCCAATTTCTCGAAAGACATCCATTGTTTAGAAGTTCAGAGGCAGTGCAGGAAGACGAACCCGCACAGGAATTTCGTCCAGTCTTTCCTAATTAGAATCAAACATTGGTGTCAACCGTTTAAAGAGTATCAACGCTATGCCAAAACCCCAATTTCTCTCCATGACCTATTCTAGTGTTTCACTGTGCTAGAACCTGAGCATAAACCAACCCTTCAATAACATAATAACTTCCACTTCCCAGTCCGGAGCCGGACCCCAATTGTCTACAATCCAATCAGAAATGACCTTTGTCGAGAAAAACGTCCCTCAAGCTCTACCCACTAGAATGGATTCTAACACTGCCATCACACTTTCAACATGAATATCGACCCAAAACACCAAATTTTGGCACTCGTGACTTTCCTTTATCACCTTCCCTTTCTTACGGTTCATCCCCGTGTGACCTCCTGATTGCATCGATATATTTGTGGTATGAACCCCTTCATTCGAAGCTTCCTCTGTATCTTTTGGACTCGAAACCCCTCTCCCCAGTTCCAAGCCTACTATAATCTTGCTGCCTAGAGGCAGAGGACCTGCCTACGCCCCTTCATATCCCGCAGTGAGATTAACCCACTTCTTTGACACTTGCTCTTCAATTCCCCCCCCCTAGAAACCCCTAGAAACCTCCAGATGACCAACAGAAGCCCCTGTGGCCTCACCATATACAATAATACCGATGCCATCCTGTGTCCCCCATCCAGCCTGCTTTAAAACCACTGAGGAAGGAACAGACCCAAACCCAACACTCTGAATCGATTTTTCAAAACCCTTCAACCAATACCCCAAACCAGCTTCCTCAGAACCTTAGCATTAATTGCAGAAGTGAAACGAGATTTTAGACCCTCCTTTGAGTCAAAAAAATTTCCATACACAATATCCTCCAAACCCCTAGAAGGGAAAACATGAATAACCAAATTTATCATTGAAATTAAACTTACTTGTGGGATTTCAGAGAAACTGACAGTTCCAGCAAAAGCGCTTCATGTTGGCCTTCCAATGGTTTTTTGTCAGGACCCTGTGCATTTCTGTGCATCGCTGAGTCAACATCCTCTGATGGACTAAAGCCCTCCACCAGACTCCACCTTAGCTTATTGACACTTTCCCTGCCAGCAAGACACCTAGGTGGAGGAGTTACCTTCGCTAGATTATGCTTTATTGGCTCCACCTCCCAAACTGACAGAATATCCTCTGTTACTGGTTCCAGGTCGAAAAAATCATTTTGTTTAACTATTCTACTGACCTTGAGTTTTAGCTACCAAACGGCAACTCGGTAATATCTCCAACAGTCTCGTAATTGTAACCTCGAGTAAAAACCCAAGCCTAGTAATACATTTAACACAGTAAACCGAAACAACCCGGGAAAATAGAAAAACTTAAACACCTGCCAAAGGAAAACATGATGATGAGCACCTCCTTTGCGATAAACCCTCCAAAGCACCTCCGTCACAAAAAATACCTCTCTTTTGGAAGAGAGAAAACTCCATATAAATACGTGTTAAAGCAAATAACTTTAAAATTAAATATTAAATATTTATCACAAAATATAATATAATCAATTATTATATATATATATATATATATATATATATATATATATATATATATATATATATATATATATATTAAATTTATATAAATATTAAATTTATATAAATATATTTATAATTTATGTGATACATTAATTAATTATCTCCATAATTGTTTTTCTAAATTTAATTATGACAAACCATACCTATCCAATAATTAATTTACAAACAATAGATATCCAACAATTATTTTACAAACAAATTTAAGACATTGAAGCCCATTATATGACATCACCAATCTTAAAAGTCCTATGTAAGTACCATCTAATCAAACTCATAGGGTTTGTTTTAACTTAAACATTATATAATATGAATAAAGATTCCATATACAACAACGAAATATATTTCCATGAAAATACTTTCATGATTAAAATAGTTTTCCAAAATCAACGGATTTTTATACGATAATAGATTGTTATTTATGGCCACAATTGTGTTACATCTTTATTAAAAAATAATGGATTTTTATATGATAATGGATAATTATTCGTGAGCACTTTATTGTACTCGTCGTTGGCAGGATACTACGCATCAGGTTTTTCTTGATTGTGACATTAATTCACCTTGATTAGACATATGGTTTCAATTTTTTTTTTAATTTTTGCCATGGTTCACTATCAGATTTATTATTGTTCATTTATTTTAATTATTTTAATTTGAATTATCTGTTATCTAATTGGCCAAAATCTTTCACTTGTTATTGCAAAATGCCTAGATTTTATCACCATTATTTGTACTGTCATTACAAAAACATTAATATCTATCCTACAGGTCTTGTACTTTATCTAGAGTAGTCATACGAGAACGTTTCTGCGGCCAGCGTGGTCAGTACTGAATACTGTACTTGATAGTGCTTTGTCATCAATTTTGCTGCCTCTCCATTTAATGTTTCGACTTTATAGTTTATGCGTTAGTTATAAATATGATGATTTATTTTAACCACGACAAATCTTGAGCGAAGATAAAGTGGGGTACCACTTGGTACTCAAGTATTTAATAATGATCCATGATATATTTATTAACGAAATTATTTCATTCCAGATTCCAATAAAAAAAAATTCACCATCAAATTTACTACGTGGTGGTAGACAATGCACAATCCATTAAGTCTAGGTTGGTGTTATTTCACAAAAAACCTTTGAATTATGATGCTAAAAACAATATTAAACGGATAGTAGTATAGATAAGGGTGAAGTGCAAAAGGGTTTAACCCACTATTTTAACATGTTTTATAAGAATGTGTTACCATCGTGAATGTTACGGTGTTAAATAAAGGGTTTAAACCACTATTTTAACATGTTTTATAAGACTGTGTTACCATCGTGAATGCTATGGTGTTAAATAAAGTTAACACGTGGTATTAAAAAAGTAATAAGATAACAAAGTAGAAAGTATATATATATATATATACAATTACATGGATGGATGTCACAATATAACACTTGGAAGAATAAGTTTCTTGCAAGTCTAGGTTAATTCAGAATGCATATAGATGTGAATAAATTGAACTAAAAGTAGTTTAAATAAAATTGAAATTATTTTCACTGTTAATTTGTAATTTGCATTTCAAAGTAATTTGATACTTAAAAATATATATTCTTATTAATAAAGCGAAATATTGATAATATATATATATATATATATATATATATATATATATATATATATATATATTATTTTTATTTTTTTTATTATTATCTTGGACTTTGTTTAAATTACTAAAAAAGTTACTAATTTATCATGGTGCATTCAAAACTATATTGGACGCGATGACCAATTCTTAACTCCGGCCTATAAAAACATCGGGTTCGGACTTGCAACACAAAACAAACGAGCTATATAAAATCTCCGATTCCGATTTGAGGATCGGACCCGAAAACTAAAGTTTAACTCCGCTAGATAACACGGATCGGGTCCATGACATAACAAACAAACGGGCGAATCATAAAAGTCCCGATTGCCGATTAGGAATGGACGCGATGAATATAATAAACTCCGCTGCAATAAAAGGTTTGGCTCCTCCAAGTGCAATCAAAACTCGCGGATTTAAATGCATCGCGTCCAAGAGAAGTTCTCTAATACCAGAAATTCAACAGCTTATGGTTTAGCTCTGTTGATTCCAGAAATGGACAAGGGTTCGATACTTCGGCTTCCTTTCTATGCAGAGGGTTAATATGTTAGGACAACCCGAGATTCGCTAAGGTTTTCAGAGGCATAAATAAAAAAATTAAATTCCTTCATGCATTTCTTGGACTGGAATTGAGGTAATTCGAAATTTTGAATCAAATACGAAATTCACATAGGTTACCACTGTAAAGACATTCAAAACAATTTTAAATTCCATGATGAATTTCTTGGACTGGAATTTAGGAAAATTGAAATTTTCATCATTCTCAATGTAAATCTTTTAAATTTATAGATAGATTGTAAATTACGCACATAAATTTACCCTAGAATGCTAGATACTGATGTGAATCGTAATAATTTATAAATAAATGCATATATTTGAACAATCTAACAAATTTATGCTTAAATTTAGGGCTGCACAAAAGTGAAAAAGAAAAGTGTGTACCATAATTGCCAGACTGATACAAAAACAATGTAATAAAAAGAAAAGCAATGAGCCTTTCTATGGCCGAAGTCATCCTGCTCTGCTCCTTCTCCATTTAAAGAATCACTCTGCGGCTGTGCGACTGGGTGGGAAATCTCCTGCACTCATATGCAACACAATTCTTGACGATTTCCAATATATTTCCACACTTGAAGACTTGCTATGCATTGAGGTCCTTATTTTGAATCTCCTCAAACACACAATTCACATTCTTCTCCTTCCATTTTTCAGAAGAAAATGCCTGTGATTCGCATACCCTGGAGAAATATAATCGGCCTGCAGTCTTTACAGTTTGTCATTTCGCATTTGAAGATTGTTCGGAAGTTGCAGGCTTGCTTTCTGAACGAGCATGAGATTCATTGACTAACTGGGGAAGCCGTAAGTGGGAAGCCTTAGATGTAAACCTAAAAAAAAAGTGTCACTTAAATGTTCCACCGAATGCCATATGGAAGTCGGATGGGTTACAGCTGTGAAATTCCATTAGCTGGGAAATTTTCAAACGCATGCCCATGTTATAATTTTAGAAATGCTTTGTGCCATGGCTTTATTTGGCGTAATTTTTCATATCATTGTCTTGGTTTTTGTTTTATTTTTCTCATGGTATCAAACGTGCTGTTTGGTGAATCTTCCATACACTGCGGAAAGGGCATTGGATAAATGGCATTAATGCTTTGTGAACAAAAGTCGATTTGTCATAATTGTTTTAATTTTTTTATTATAAATAATAAGCTAAATTTTATTTGGGTTGTATAATTTGTACCAGCGTTCCAGAAATGGATTTGAAAGAGATGTTGGCTGCCTGTTGGGCTCAGTGATGCTGAATAGAGAGCATATTGAATTCAAAACTATGATACCAAAATCACTGTTGCGGACATGCCTTCCAGAGGATCACATATAATGCTTTAGAAGTACATTCACAAAGTTGTTTCCATATGTTGTTTTGTCTCAGTTTGCTTCTTGTTACTATTATAAATGGTGTGCCCACAATAATAGAATATCGTGCTGACAAACCGGCTATCTTCTCGTCTAATCTGTTTTCTGCGAAATGCAGTATGTTAATGAGGAGACTTTTACATCATATCTTTTTATTTTTTAACCTTTTCTAATTATTTTATATTGAGTTCTGCAAAAATGTTAAAAATTATAATTTTAAATTACGAATTTTATATGATATTGTTTTGAGTAATTAAATTTATTTATATATTCAAAAATTTCTTAATAAATTTTTTATTTAATTTAATGAATTAGATTGATAAATGTTAATGGTTAAATTTATATAAATATTTTGATTTGCAAATTTCTAAATTCATTTATATATTTAGAAAGCTTTTCTAATAATTAAAAAGTAAATAAAAAATTTTGATATCTAAGAAAAAAATATAAATTACACTTTATCTAAAAAAAACTATTTTATAATAGTTTTAACTCTTCAAAATTATAGTCTTTTAAAATATTTTTACAAATTAAAATTATAAAATTTACACCTAAATATCTCATAATTTTTAAAATATTGAATCTATTTATATATTACAAAAAAATATTTTAAACAACCAAAAATTACAATCTTAAATCGTATTGCCAAATTAAAACAAAAAATCAAAATATTTAGAAAAAATTAAACATATTTTAACACTTAAAAAAAACCACTCAAAAGCTTTCAAAATATCCTAAAAATAAAGTTCTTTAGCCTTCCAAAAAAAATAAAATAAAAATAAATAAATAAACCATATTTTAACACTTCAAAAAAATCATTCAACAGGTTCCAAAATATCCCAAAAATAAACCTCTTTAGCCCTCCAAATTCAAATTCTAAGTAAACCGCATGAATTAAATAATAAATTACTCAATATTTAGAATTTCGTATAATAACAGGGGCAGATGGGAATTTTGATGTATCCATCTTCATTTGACATTTAATTTTGAAATTACCTGCACATTTACAGTTGTAGCCTCACTTGTTTTACCTACACAAACAGTCGTAGGCTCACTTCTTTTATATATCCATACGATTATTTTCCAACTCCAAGTTTCAGTGATAATATTCTTTTAATTCATGTATTCGTAAATTCGAAAATTGGAAGATGATCACGCATTATGAATCAATGTAGCCTTTCTTCAATTCTTTCATTACTTTTTCAACGAGAATCGAATATTCCGCATTGTTATCATGTTATTATAATAGTAAATTGTTTCATTCTGCGTCATTTAGTAGAATGGTCATATGTTTGTAGTTTGTTTTTTTATGCAAATATTCTCATCCGTGAGGGGCTTTGGGGGCCTATAGATTATAAGAGAATAGCAGAAAATGTGCAATGACTAGTTTACATAATAGTACAGGCGTTTTGATTTTCTTTGGTGAACATGTAAGTACCATACTGATCATCTTCGCGGTTGGAGTAAGATCTGGTGTTCGAGCTCTCTTTCCTCACAAAACCAGCTGGGGCTTTCTTGTCATAATTCTGTGTAGAAAAAGGCTGCTCACAAAACCAGCTGGGGCTTTCTTGTCATAATTCTTTGTAGAGAAAGGCTGGGTAACCGAGTTGTATGGCACGTATCGCTACATTTCTGCACGCTTCCCAGTGCATTTCACTTTCTTCAGTACCTTGTTCGGCTCTACATATGCTGTGACTGTCACTTTCTGCATCTTTCTGTTTATATCCAGTGTTTGAACTCCTACCCAAATTTTCCCACAGAAGAGAAACAAAAGTTATTACAATCATCAAAACCCCAGAGCTTATAATAACCTAGCATATGAACATCATCAAGTCCTCTTTCCATCCTTTTCTCTGTCGTACACTGATCCTGGAAAACAATTTTTCCTTTTAATTGTCCTTTGCGACCCGGCAAGGAAAATTGAGACGCTGAATCCACATAAGCGGTAGCTCTACCCTTCTGCCATTCGCCCCATATAGCTCTCTCTGACTGGAACTTGACTGGCGCGACAACTACGTCTTCTGTTTGGTCGTTATCGATAGTGTTACCACATTTACACGTTCCAGAGACATGCTTATCAACAACAGTGGGCAACTCTTCACGAGGATTCCCGTCCTCTTCCTTGTGACAAGCTCGGGTAAGGAGACTGTGTAACCCTGAATTTCCATCATTCTCTTTTGTAGTTTGAAGCATGCCTTCCGGACCTGTTTCCCGATCGAAACAAGGACCGAATGCTTGAGTAGCTTGTTGAATAAGACAGATCAGAACCTGGGCATGCTAAGCACCTCGAAGTTGATACAGGTAATTGTAGAAAGGCAATTACATTGCAAAGAAAAATTTAGTACTATCTGTCCAATGATACTCATCATATGGGAAAATTGGGTGGTAGACACTATTATAATTTAGTTATTTGACGTAGTGAGAAGAATCTTACTCGTGAGAAGAATCTTATTCACTCATTTTTCACACGTAATATTTAGTAGTCAAAGTTATATTGAACCAGATAATCCCTACACAACTGAAACACTTCAAATTATGACATGTCAAATGAATAATGATAACGATCAATAAATTAGATACAAATTACAATCATCTGGATAATGATAGGATTCATAGATTCGAGTGATATGAAAATGGAGAAGACAATGCTCTATGATGTCATTCATTTGATTACCGATTATTCTCTTTGCTCCCTAATCATTTATTTGTCCAAACGCCATCAAGCCCTGGATGCTGGAGAGTTTCGATACATATATAAATGGGGTAGGGTGTTGCTTCTGTCAGAACTTGTATTTGGTATGTCCACTACCCTGTTGCCAAAAAAGAGGCAATCAAGTCACTCAATTCCACCGTCGGCAATGAAGAGCTGTGCAAGCCTTTTTGGATTTCGAAGATATTCACAAGAGTTCGCATATTTAAGTTCAGTTTTCATCCTTATTCTGTTTTCGGTAGAGGCTTCCAACATCAATGGCAATTTCGATATCTCATGGGGTACAGTTAAGTTGTTGAACAATGGCCAAACTGCGCAACTCACTATGGATCAAATTTCAAGTAAAGTATTTCATTTTTAAGGACATCCTAGATTTAGTATTGGCGACGGAGTCAGTTTTAAGTGAAGACCAGTCGTCCCCACAAAGTGTCTTGTTGATGTTGGAGCTTGCGATGCGATTGCAATCGCAATCGCATCTTATATTATGTTACAATCACAAATGGTTCTAACATGGCACGATTGTTATGTGAAGTTCGGACCCGATACCGTTTATGGACTGGATTTAATTCCTTTATCACACGTTCGTTCTCAATCAGAATCGGAACATTCAAAATGGACCATTTGTATTCTCAAATTCCGGATCCGATGCATATTTTAAAAATAGTGTTCGACCAGAATCTTACCATGGTTAACGCACTTCTTTGCATAACCTCCGGCTTCTTAACTCCTGGGTCAAGTCTCAACACCATCGCTCCGTTAATAACAAACCATGTAATTAGTCCAACTGACAGGGTTCAATATTACTTGTCGTGTTCATTACATTCTAAATAAAGTGTTATAGAGTTAAATGTTTACTATGAAGATGATTGCTTTCATGGTAATGTCAAAACAAGGGTTATGTTATTAATTTCAAACATGTAAATTTTGATTTGACATTTTCACTTTGAAAATAATAATCATTATATTCAATTAAATCTTATAAAAATGAATGACTATTCTCGTTGGTTCCATTTTACTGTTGCACTTAAATGAAGGGGCACAGACAAGAAAAACCATGAAGTGATGAAATCCTTATTTGAAATACAACACAACTTTACTAAACCATTAATTTTTTTAAGCGTACTTAATGGATTAAGCCACATTAAATTTATTATTATTATGTAAAACTATATATAACAATGAATATAGGGTAGAAATTTAAATAAGTTTCACCTTTCTGATTATCTCATTTTTTAAAATATAGTCATCGTCACTTTTTCTAAATCAACTTTTTAGGTGTAAAAATCCAATTACTTATGACTATATATTTACGTTTATTTAGGGATCAACTTCTCATTTGTTCTTTAATTTATAATTAACTAATTATTATTATTAATGAAAAATGTAATTTTATAATATATATGAGAAATGAAAAAGTAACTTGAAAGGTTAAATAGTAATTTATGATATACTAATTTTGTAATAATTTTATAAATTAAATTATAATTATAACATATTATAGGTTATATAATTTTGTATACAGCTTTTAAGAAGAGATGTTTCTATCTTTTAAAAAAGTATTGACGTTATATCAATGGATACAAAGTTAATTATATAGTATAGGTCCGTTTGAAAAATAATTTTCAGAAATTGAGAATAGTTTTTTTTAATTATTTAAAAATGTCTTAGGAATATATTGAAGACATATTATATAAGAATATGGTAATTTAAGTTTGAATTAAATATATTTTATTGGTTTTTTGTATTCACATTGGTATGTTTAAGTATATTAGTTTTTATTGTAATTCTTTATGGTTACATATATGTTGAAAATACATTTTTTTATTAATACAAGATATATGATAACTTAAGTTCGGATTGAATATATTTTTTTGGTTTTCTTTATATTGGCATTCCAATAACTTATCTTAGATATTAGTTCTCTTTATAATTTCTTATTGTTCAAAGAGAACTCTTTATTGTTACATATACGTTGAAGACATTTTCTATAAAAACAAAGAACACAGTAATTTAAGCTTGGATTATATATATATATTTATTTATTTACATTATAGTTACCATATTAATTATGTGCTTAGGTACCAGTTTTCTTTAAAAAAATTTATGGTTACATATACATTGAAGAAATTTTCTATAAGTACATGGCATATAGAAACTCCATTTTGGATTGAATATATTTTATCGGTCTTTTTTCTATTTATAAATTAGTGAATGCATTATTTACATGTTGAGGTATTAATTTTCCTTTCAACCAACTATAATAGGAATTTGTTTTTCTACAAATAAGATATGAGTTTACTTTCAAGAGAGATATGTGAAAGTTATTATTTCAACTAATACGATGGTCATGGCGATGATATGTCATAATATTATTTTTGGCTTGAAAGGAAATCTTCATATTACCAATGATATGGAAGGCACAAGGTTATCAAGAATTGTAAATGTTGGTATGGAAAAAACAACTCCCTGAGTACTTTCTAATATTAATTCAATTCATTATCACCTCTACTATATCATACCTTCCATTGGACGAAAATGATGTTGAAATTGGCAACAGGAAACAATGAAAATGGCATCCAGAAATGGCCCTATGATTTAATTTCCCCTTAATTAAATTGGAAGAAAAATTGTAATTTCATCTCATCACAACTTGTATTAGTTAATTGAGTCAAGAAGACTTAGTTAGCTTAGGAAATTCGAGTTAGAGGTCAGAGAGGAGGCATGTAGAGTTCTCCCATGATTTCAGGGGGTCCAGCTACAATTATTTATGGGTTGTAATTAGTTAACTCAAGAAATTGAGTTAAAATCAGTTTAACTAGTTCTAACTGAGAGATGAACTAGTGAGAGGTCCAATGAATTAAATATGATTTAATTCACAAGTAGTGATCAATCAATCAACAGATAATTTTATATAAATAGCTATTTCATGTCAGTTCTAAAGAAGGCCCAGTTGAGACAAAGGTTAAAGGGAATATAACTATTAGTTGTATAATTAGAAATCGCGCGTCCAAATGGCCATGTGATGTCAGCCAGATTGTAACGTGACATGTGAATGTATTTTGGTTGAATCGACTTTCAAGTCTGGAGCTTTATCGCGCGACGGAAGTTTGAAGTTTTACAAAGGTTTTAAGTTTTATTAACGTTTTTGTTTTATGTTTTAAACATCGCGCCATGGAATTTTTATACTATGGTTGGTTTTTGTTATTGCACAGCAAAAATGTTTATAACCTTTGAATTATATGTTTTAACATTAAACATGTGCTCATTGTAAGGTGGACCCGAAAAGACAATGCATAGGTTTTAAGTTTAGCTTTATTTAACATTTGTTTCGACTTTGCACTGTTTTGGATGTTATTTAACATCTAGCAAATGCTAAAACAATGGTACAGCTATGCATCTTAGCGCCATCTTGCTTTTTTTTAAGTAGTGACTCCACTGTATATCCAAATCAATTGATATATATTCCTATGTATATAATGCTGGCTAATTTGGATTATTTAGTTATTATTCTTTTAATTCTGGACTATTTATTAATTTTTTTTAATTCAGATCAATTGGTGATTGGATTAAGTTAATTTTCAAAAAAATTATTATAATTTTTAAGTATTTATATACATGTTTTTCTACATAATTTAATTGGAAATTCAAACTTAATCCTTTTCATACATAAAGTTTTATTTATACATAAATCTTTATTTAAAGATCCCAAATTAAACAACCCTGCAAGTATAGTTATTTTAATTTTAATTTTTTATTTTCCAAGATGATGATTGCAAATTAAACGACCTTACAATTCGATCTGTTGCAATTTACAATTTTTATTTCCCAAGCTTGCAGTTCCATATGTTTATTTGTTCTCTTTCACAAGTTGTATTAATCAACTCCAACCTATATATATATATATACTAAGCTGAAATTTGACTTATATACTTTAAAAATATATTATATTATTATACATTTTCATTACTATAAAATATTTTTTTTAGATTTTATTATTACATATTTATAATTTAAAATAGACCCAAAGTTTACAAATTATATATTTAATAAATTAATATATATATATATATATATGTTTTTACTAATTTTGTAAACTTAAACTTGATTTATATATTCAAATTGTTGCTTATTTTATAATTTATTTTGATAAATATAGCATTTTTATATATATCAATGTATTTAGCTCCTTAAAATTAGTTTTATTTTTTTTTAACCTATACTTAATAAATTAATCCATACATATATTAATAATGGAATACTTTTTCTGTAAATCAATACTTAGTTAAACAATTACTTCAATATATTTTTAAAAATATATTATATTATTATACATTTCCATTACTATAAAATATTTTTTTTACATTTTGTTATTACATATTTATAAGTTAAAGTAGACCCAAAGTTTATAAATTATATATTTAAACAAAATATCACTTTTTATATATAAATTGATATTGATTAGAAATGTTTATAAAATATCTAATATGAGATGGATCGGCATATTATTTCTCTCTAAACTAACAACTAAAATCACAACACTATATTCAATTTTATAAGTTTACTTTAATTTAGCTATATCTAATTGTATTATAAAACAAGTGTAACTATATTATATAAAAAAACATTAGAAATTGAAAAATATAATTAATTACAAAACACATCCCTAATGAATAGAATATCAAATCTATCAAATATCTAAAAAAATCAAATTACTTAACTAAATTATATTATTAAATTTTAGAACATATAATGAATACATCAAATATATAACTACACAAAATATTAAACAATTTTAATTGCTATATACTATGCCATATAATTATATTTATATAAAAAAAAACATTAGAAATTGAAAAATGTATTTACAAAACAACATTCCTAATGAGACAAATATTGAATCTATTCAATATCTAAAAACTCAAATTGGTTAAGTAAATTACATTATTAAATTTTGAAATATACATTAAATATATCAAATATATAACTATACAAAATATTAAACAATTTTAATTGCAACATTTCTAAATTTACATTAAGCAGCAAGTAGTAGCTACTCTGCCATACTCATATTGATTCCAAAAATAAGCTAAGCATATTTAGCAAATCTAATCTACACATCAAATTCACATGCTCATGGGTCAACACAAAAGTTGTTTCACTATAATTTAGATAGATTTAAACTACTACTAAACTCAAATTGCAACAATTATTTCTAATTTAGTTTAACCATACTTTATTACAAAACAAAACTTCATAAACATGCTCAAATTCAAATTGCAACGTCTCTATAATTTCATTAAGCGACATGTAATAATAATAGCTATCCATAGACATTTCCAACATCACATTGCAACATTACTATATTTAAACTAAGTGGCAGGTAGTCGCTACTTGTAGCCTTGTTTAAATTATTGTGAAGTAAATTTAATTTATAATAAAAAATGGAATTTTATATGATAGTTGATGGCTATTCATGTACACTTTATTTAAATTATTATGAAGTACATTAATTTTGAGCTTTTCGTATTACGACCACATAAGAAAATCTATATAGCGATTCAAACATGTGAACTATTAAGTTGTCATGGGCATTAAATCTCAAATGAGGTTTGTATCTACATAAATATCAAACTATATGGTGCCAAGTGGTCTCGGTCAATGTCTTTTGTACATCTAATTAAAATTAACCAATGGTGAAGTACAATTGGTGATGAAGTACAATCATTAGAAAATAAGAGGGTGAAGCAATGGAATTTAAAACAAATAAACTAGCATTTTCACCAAAAGGGTGCAAAGACACGCCGATAGAAGTGTAGATGAATGTAGTATGTTTTGTAATTTTTGATTGGGTTAAGTGTGTTTCATTTTTTGATTCAGTTATAGTTTAGATCACGTGTTTGATGTTTTATCCATTCATCAACTCCGGCTTTTTCCTTTCAGGTTAAGATAAATAAATAAGTAAATATTACCAGTTAATATCGAGTAGTGAGATAGCATGAAAATCAAAGACAATTGGAAGAACTTGAAAATTATCATAATAATTCCATGGGGCTAGGTGCATTATGTTGGCTCCAGGATTTTTGTATGTGGTGGCTCCATGCACAAGACATAAGGAAATTTTGGAAGTAAAAGTGGTTAAAGTGCGCCTCCCATAGGGCCAATTGCCTTTTGTGTTGGCTCCAAGAGTTTTCTATGTGGTGGGTCCATGCAGAATACATGCAAAGAAATTTTGGAGGTAAAAGTGGTTAAAGTGGCCCAATTTCAAAGGTAAAATTCATTAGTATTCAAGGAAAATTGCACCACCTAGAATGACCAGCTTGAATAAATGATTTACAATGAGAATTTCTCAAGAAGCCACTTACTTAATTATGAACAAACTTAATCATGAACAAAACCATCTAACTTTAATTTCCATAATTGCTAATATTAGAAGCTAAACAAGTCCAATGCAAAGCATAGTATAGTCTCAACAAAAGTACAAGAGGGCTATACAGTTTCCAGGGTGGGATGGTAACGTTATTGAAACCCTTCGATATGTCATAACCATATATTACTGCGTATAAATTAATAAATGCCAGAGCGAACAATAAAATAGCAAAGGCTTACAGGTGTGCAAAAACTAAATTAAAAAAAATACATTCATGATTTTTACTATTAGATTAAAATAAATTCAAGCAGGCTGTTGGACAAGGGTTCGGGTGGAAACCCAACCCCAAGTCACGTTGCCTCTCAGGAAATCTCTCTACATAGACTAAGTTCTCAAGGGTGGTCCGGACACCGTATAATCTCGTTTCCTTCTTAAAAAAAAAGAATCTTAATAACCTAGAACTATGAATGAAATCTCAAGTAAGAAGAGAAATGGTTAAAGCACTTATTACATGACCTGAGTTACTGACATTGAAAATTTACTCTGACCACTGATCTCAGTTATACCTAGTTTCCATAAACAACCTAAAGGTATTAGTTAAAGCACTTATTACATGACTTGAGTTGCTGACATTGAAAACCACTGATCTCAGTTATACCTAGTTTCCATAAACAACCTAAAGGTACATACGCTACAGTTCATGAATACCACAAAAACAAAACCAATTTGGAATGTGTACTTTATCATGTATTCTTTAGTTGGTCTGATGTATCAAGATAGTGGGGCGTAAATAAAACCCTTATAAACTGTTATAGCATGTATACCAACAATGCAAAGATTATGTCAAACTTATATAACAGGTTTAGGAGTGATTAATGAGATTGGTGAAATTCGTATTCATTGCTGAGCTCGATTATTTTTATATTTTAAGATGCATTAAAAATTTTAACAGCTCATGGAACAATTTCTCGTAGATTATAAAAAACTCTACTATATGGTGTGCTAATCTCAATGCCAAGAGCTTATAAACAAGTTTAGGGATTGCCTAAAGCTGAAATTTTCAATGCTTGCAATGTATGCATGTATTTTTTATGTAGGGTTCTCTCACACATTACCAAAATGAACTGGTCTTATATTTTCGATCCCATGAGCTTATCATTGTGATAGAGAATTTAGATGTTAAAAATATTGCCTAAGGTTTAATTATAGTTAGAATGTATCTTTTTTATATTACACATGTAATGTGTGCACTGCCCAACAATAGGGAAAAACATATCCATGAGAGGGATTAGAACATAGATTAGTCAAATATGTCAATATTTTTAGCCCTCAGGGAAAAGAATAATGAAAATACATTGAAGTAGAGGCAAGAAGTTCAACACTAACCCCCTTTGCAATCTCTATTCTCAGAGCCTCACCAATGAGTACCAACGCTTGAAGGCTTCTCTTTGCAATCACTACATCCTCTTCTTTCCTGAAGTTTATGAAAGCACAACTACGAGAAGAGTACACAGTGATATTTTCTATTTCCCCAAATCTGGAGAATTTCTCCACCAATGCAGTTTCTGAGACATGCTGAGATACATTGCCAACCCAAAGGTTTCGAGAGGCTTGAATATTATCACTTTCTGTTTTTTGAGCTCCAAAAAGATGACTCTTTTCATCAAAATGAGGACTATGTACTCTGTCCTTTGCAAATGGTGTCTCCTGGAAACATAATATTAAACGTTATCCCATTGTTTAAATAATACATAAAAGTAACCACAACAACTGTCTTAATTTTTTATTTGAGAAATATACAATTTCTGTGCCAAGAATATCTTCTTTAAATAGTGCTGGTGCAATGCATGGGGATAATAATCGATGAACCTTGCAAATTCTAGCCCATTCATAGTATACATATTGTTCAAACTTCAACCCCAACACGAAAGACAGATGAAAGGAATGAAGCAATCTAAAAGCGCAACATGGGAAACATTTTTTTGGTTCACTAGTTTCAATCTAAGTACATGGGCCCCAACATCAACAACAAGCACAAGGATATTTTCTGTTTCCCCAAATCTGGAGAATTGCTCTGCCAATGCAGTTTCTGAGACATGCTGAGATACATGTGCCTTCCCCTTCTGTTTTTCTCTGTTCCTATGCAAATGAGGGAAGAAAAATTTTAATATTATGTTAAATAAAGAACATAATGACTTCCATACCAACATAGAGAAAACTTCCAATCACTCATATTAAAGAGAAAACATAGATGTGATAAAGAGTTGTGACAGCTAACTGGCCTGCCCAGGGCCAGATTACCTTACATCACACCACCCAAAAACAAAGATCCATGTGGTGCAACCTTACCCTTCCATTTTGTTCCATTCTTGTGTAAATGTAGGAAGGCATTTTTTAATGTTATATTAACTAAAAAAACACACAGAATGGTTTTCATACCAATACCAAACAAACTGTGAAAGAGAAAATAAAGAGGTAATAAGGAGAAGTGAATGCCATGGCCAAAATACTATGCAGTGCATCACCCAAAAACATGAACCCAATTAATGTGCCTTCCCACTTTTGTTTTGTTCTGTTCCTATGCAAATGGGGGAAGAATAATTTTAATATCATGTTAAATAAAAAACATAATGACTTCCATACCCACACCGAGAAAACTTCCAATCACTCATATTAAAGAAAACAGAGCTGTGACAAAGAGTTGTGAAGGGCTAACTGGCTTGGCCTCGCCATGGCCGGATTACCTTACAGTGCAAAAACAAAGAACCATGTGGTGCAACCTTACCCTTCCATTTTGTTCCATTCCTATGTAAATGTGGGAAGACAATTTTTAATATTATATCAACTAAAAAACATACAGAATGGTTTTCATATCAATACTGAAAAAAATTTCAATCCCTCACAATAAAGAGAAAAAATAGAAGTGACAGAGGTGTGAAGGCTACCTGGCCATGGCCAGAGTACCATACATCACACCACCCAAAAAAACAGACACACAAAAATAAAGAAACAGAATATTGAACAAACAATTTACCTAGATGGTAGACACCTAAAGCAGACCCCAATTACTACTGTAAAGGTCCTTACCATCCATCTCATTCAATGATCTCAACAAACCAAAAACAAAGACCCATGTGATGTGTCCTTCCCTTTCAGCAATACCACCTCCATTTGTTTGATTTAAGCTAAACCACCTGTAAAAATTGAAAACTATTAAAATCAAATGACAAATGAAATCAAATATTGCAATTAATCAAGTGCCCTCAAATGGCATGCCCTACTACTGGGACAAGGAGTAAATTAAAAACTGTGTTTCAAATTAACTCCGAGATGAGAATTACATTACGAGAGTTTCTAAGATAGATACATTCCAGCGACAGTGAAATTCTGAAATTCTGGAATGTTTGGTTGCCCTATCTTCCTCCAGAAAACCGAAGCAACAATAATTAATCAGTCACCCAACAGGTGAAGAAGAGTAAGGGAAAAACTGAATGCGCTCCCCTGATTTGGACGAATGAGAAGATGATATCATTACATTATGTTGCATTCACCAACCACCCACGTCCATCTATCTAACGGTTGATATTTTTGAGGGAGTTTTTTGTCGGTTACTTTCCTATCTACAATGATATTTTGTATAAAGAAGTATACAAGCACATGGGACGCACAAACTTGAGGAAGAATCCGAAAGTACACAAAATACTGAAAAAATTACACGATTTCCATCTAGTATCTTCATTTTAGCACATAACAGAGTAGAGATACCATTATAAAACAGACACTACTCACATACAAACACCTGGCCACTTACATGCAACAAATAACCAAGAAAAATCATAATAATTACTGAACCAAAACCCTCAGAGAAACGTATGGAAATACGAAAAGGGTCATACCTACCAAGGGATGAGCTCATATGCATAACGCCATAAAAACTGGAAACAACAGTTTAGAGTGTAAGTTCCGAAAGAACCCTCACGTAACACAACAAAAGAATCGACCATGAACTATTCTGTGGAAACGCAGAGAGAAGGATTCAAAGACTGAATCATACCTTTTTGTTGTTCTTTTGGTGAGCATAGGTTCCCTGAGCTGGCCCTCTCCATTGACAGAATGGCAGAGACAATTTATGTGCTCAGCAGAGGCCTGAGAAACGAAAGTGACAGAGTTCCCCCTCTGATGGAGAACCAAGCGCCCAGAAACGGGATGGGAACCCGGTGAAGGCAGAATGAAAGAATTGAGTCGGTAGAAAGAGATAGCCAGGGTTTGGCCACAGTGGAAAGCCCCATGATTTTCCCGCCCTTCTGCTTGTCGTTGATTAATAGATGCATCTAACGGTGAATAGCGAGCCAGCAGACTTGGAAATCTGCATAGGGACAGTTGTAGAGAACGACGAATCTCTACAGTGTCACAACCAAAAACCCCACAATAGAATGCCTATCGGCATAATTAAAACAATATTAAAAAATAACAAAGTTCAATTTTTAATGTTAAATATTGGAGAAAGTTGTAATTTTTTTAATCAAAATAAACCAATAGTAAGTCAACTAAACACAATATATCTTGCCTTGTGACAAATATAATAATGAAAAATAACACATTGTATTTTGCACTCTAAATAAGTTTGCATGTGAAGAAATTTGACCCTTTTGCTCATATTAGATCCATAGTTAAGATGAATCTATGCTGGTATAACATAATAGGACATTACAATATCTCTTTCATACTGGGTTGGAGAGTGTCTCTCACACTTTTTTTCCCGACAACCATTCAAACTATACCCAATTAACATAAAAACAAACCAACTATATCAATGCTCTTTCATTTTTCAAATAAAAACACTACTTAAGTTTTTAATTGTTTTACACTTTTTTGTCAAAATATTGCAATACAATTTTTTTTTGGGTGAGGTTTTAACTTTCTTACAAAAAAATTATAATTAATAAAATAATAATTAAAATAAAATTGAGGTAAAATAATCAATTTATCCTTGATTGTTTTTGGACTCCGGATTTTCACAACCCATAGTTTTACCAATAACATTATTATGTAAGAAAATTAAAAACTAAAAAAAATGCATATTTTAAATAGTGCTTTTATTTTAAAAAATAAAAAACATTAATATAATTAATTTGTTTCTATGTTAAATGAATATAATTTAAATGATTGTGAGAAAAATTGTTATCCTCTTCACTTATTTCACTTATTTCAAATTTTATTTTTTAACAAAAAAAAATAATAAATTAATTAACTATATATTCTTTGACTAAAAATATTGTGAAAAAAAAATTCAAATTAATTAACTATATCATACTCTCTCATTAAAAATATTCAAATTTTATTTTAAAGACAAAAAAAATAATAGATTAGTTAACTATATCATACTCTTTGAAAAAAAATATTGTGAAAAAAAAATCAAGTTAATTAACTATATTACACTCTCTCACTAAAAATATTGTAAAAATTTAAAGTAGAAAGAATTGTAAACCTCTTATACATTATTTTAAAGAGGTTTCCAAATTTCTACTTTAATATTGAGGTAGTCACATTGTAAAAATTTAAAGTAGAAAGAATTGTAAACCTCTTATACATTATCTTTAAGAAGTTTCCAAATTTCTACTTTAACATGAGGTAGTCATAAACTTCAAACACGTGTTAGTTGTAATTCCTCCCTTATAAATATAAAAGTTATTTTATGATATCACATAACCCTGTAAATTTTAGTTTTATGTTATTTTTGTTTACTTTTAAAGTGTAGTTAGATTTGGAGAGGGTTTTAAGTCACTACATTATTATGAGTGAAATCATAAATAACAAGCAAAATGTAAGTTGTATTTATTAGTTGTATGGTTTGCGTTTATTATTTCTTATCTCAACTCAGACATGTTATTTTGGGCTTGTTACCCATATACAAAGTAACCCTTAGTGGAAAAAAATCTTTTAAAATGTAGTTTTCTAGTAGGTAGCCTCAGAGGATTCACAAATGTTTCTCACTCACTATTTGGTAAGCTCATTAATTTGATGAACATGCTCATTGCCTGATGGTAGGTCAACGATTATGAAGTATATTAGTCATTGTTTCATATAAAGTGTTGGCATTTAAGTAAGGATGATGGGGTTGGAATTAGATAATGGATATTGATGCTTGAAAATTGTAGTTGTTTTCTTATTCATTTTAGCTCTTATATTTTTGTTTTAATAATGTGCAAACTTCTTGGGGCTTTTCTTTCATTGTCTTGGAGGGAAATGAATAGGAGGCTTTGATTGAGATAGTATGTCTATGTCCTTTCATACTTAATATTAGTTATTTATCTAACCAGAAAAGGAGAATCACATAACCTGATCACAAGGTGATTTAAACATTTATTCATAATAGAACTATGAATAAACCAACCTAGATCCATCAGATCTACCTTGTGCTGAGAGGGATCAAATCTCTTGAGATGAAAACCTCTTTTAGAGTGAAAAGAGCTTTGATCCCTCTCGACATTTGGTAAATCCTAAGTTAAGATGGATATAAGTTTATTTAATCTCCCCCCTTTAAATAAGATATATTCCACATGAATACCATGGGTTCTCACCAACCTAGAGCTCAAAAACCACCAATAACTTGACCAAATCAAGTTTACCTTAACTGCCCAACAAAAAATAATAAAAAATAATAATAATAATAACGTAGATTTTATTATTATTATTATTATTTTAGTATGAAGTTATTTATATTTTAACATAGGGTTAATTTTAATTTTAATTTAATTTAATTTTTTCTAATTAAAAATGTTTATAGGACATTAAATTACAACATCTCTACCATACTGGGTTGGAGAGTGCCTCTCGGTGCAAAAAATATTATAATACCCCTGGTTAGACCCTCAAATTGTAAACATTATTATGCATATAATAACTAGGATAGCGAGTCAGGTTCTATTAAGGCCTGGTTACCCCTGTGTGTACAAAAAGATTTTAAGAATGGTGTTCATGTGTAATTGGGTCAAAGAGCTTATATTATTAGGTTGTTGAGCCAAGCTCCATGGAGGGTTGTGTGGGTGTGTATGTACAATGTGTTAGGCTGGTGGGCTAGAGTACTTATGAGTTTTAAGGCTAGAGTGCCTATGTGATAAGGCCAGAGAGAGTGTGTGGCAAAAGGACAGTGAGCCTAGAAAACATATTATATGTTGTAGACTAAGGGACCAAAAGAGTATTGCCGGGGGGGGGGGGGGGGGGGAGAGTGGAAGGCGCTGAGACTCCACAACTAGAAAAGCATCTTCATATGAAAATATATTATAATATTACAATTTAATGTTAGAAATATATTATTGGAATAAAAATTAAAGGGACACCATGCCTATAAAAAGGTGGTTCCCCTATTCATTTAATAAGGAATCAAGAAGGGGATAAGTGTTCCTAGGTGATCAAGAAGGGGATAGGTGTCCCTGTTTGAGGGCTTAGAAGGTACTTGGAGACCTTTGAGGGTAGAAACAACTCCTGGAATTGAGGAATTTGGACATATCTGACCACCTGAGATAGAAACCCCGGAGGTAGTGGCACATCTCGAGGGATTATAGGTGGAGAGAAGGGGGTGCACTACTTGGGTGTGGAGTTTATGGGAGGGTGCGAGCTTGTTTGTTGGAGGTTGTTGGGTTTGGTACCTTGGTCCTATTATGTTTGGTACTAGATACGTACTTGGATCAAGAAGCCAATGCTAAGTGGATTCATGACCCCAACTCGAGGATGACCAACTACTAAGAGAACTGGAGCAATGCAGTCTACAACTAGGTGGCATGTATAAGTTTTGCAACCAATCGACAAATTTCAACAAATAAGTATCTAAGGCTTGTTTTATTAATGTGTGATATTTATGTCTTATGGTTTTATTGCATGTTACTATATCATGTTATCTTTTTGTGCTATTTTGGCATCAATGTCAGAATGAGTGGCATCGCCTTAATTGAGGGGCTAGGGATGTCACAAATATCATAATTTGTATAACAATACTACCATAGTAAATAGTTACACAAAATATGCAAATAATGAGGAATAATAACTACATTATAGAGCTTATAGAACAAAGGGGAATGTGGCTAAGTTGTTGGGCCCTTTCCAACCAACACATGTTTCCTAAATAGGCTATATCACACATAGATCAAACAAAAAACATGTGATTCGAAAAACACAAACAAATGATTGTATTATTCTATCTTCAAAATACATAGAAAGTTTGAGGTACTCAATGATCAGATCAATCATTAATTAGACTACCAACATTACAATATTTTTTTTTATAGACCATATGACCTCCTTCTATGTACAGAGGTCGACATGTATGATTTTACATGGGAGATGTAATGAGCAGGGTGATTCAATGAATCCACTGTCTCACGCATTGGATTTATCGAGCATAACTATAATGGATTAAACATTGGTGATCCTATCAAATACCCTTACAATGTCAAGCCTCAATCAAATTTTCTACAATATGGAAATAATTTGGCATATGTAAATTTGGGTGGATAATTGCATAGGCCCAATAACCTTATTGAGCACTTTGAATTGGGGTATTGGTTGAATGTGTTAGTGTTAGTCTAGTCATACTGCCATCAGTGATCAAAACTGCTCTTTTGCATTTGCATATTAGGTGTCTCATACCGAATAAATTTCACCATTCCGCTAGGTCATGGACTCATTGATGGTAGTAATTTTTCATCAGTTTTCCCTCATGAGGTACTTGCTGATTCTTCTCTCTATGGTATTCAGTCGTTAGACACTTTCATTCTCAAAACCATGTCAGTAGGCCATAGGATGGGTCTCATTAGTTCAGGGTCTCACCATGGTCAACTTAATGAGTCAAATATCAATAATATCAGCAAGGTCATGAGGAAGCCAAATAAACTCAAAGTCGTAGCACCAGGAAAGTCAGAGATATCATTTATTCATTTTGATGCAAGTTTCACCTCAAAACCATGTTTTGAGGAGAAAACATAATACTTTGCCTTTCAGTCACAATTCAGAAGCTGTCATCTCTGATAAGATCATCACCCTGCCTTTTAGAGAATTTTTTCACAGCAAGTTTAGCATCAAAACATTTTCCAAGCAGATCCAACAGAAAGAGCTCGGAAAGAGCTTTCCAACGGTATATTGCACTCTCAAAACTGACTTCTGGATTGAAATTTATGCTTAAGTGAAGTAAAAGCCCTTATATCCTCATATACCCCCTATTTCCCATTTTTCCCTTTAAACTTTATATTATTAAAGTTTTATATTTCTTTAATAAAATACTTCCCCCCCCCCCCTTTTCCAAAATACATAGTCACATGATTAAAATCACATTATAAATACAAATGCGATTATGCCAAACCACTTCCCCTCCATTCCCCTTAGAACTTTATAATAAAAAGCTTTATATGACAAAGTCTCGTCGTTCCCAACCACTTCCCCACCATGCTTCATAATAAAACATTATAATAAAGTTTTACTTTGTAAACCCCCTGCTTCCCATCGCAATCGCAAACCTTTCAATCACAAATCGCAACATGTAATGTGTGCCCCCCGATCACCCCAATCGCAAAAGACTCTGATGCGATTGATCGCAAGTCTCCCTTCCGACTCCTGATCCGCTCCTCCGATTGATCGATCTTGATTATCCCTTAGCCATTGATCTCGCCAGCCAATCAGATGGTCCTCCGCCAATCAGAATGTTCCAATCGCACCATCAAAACCTCCGATGCGATTGATCGTATTTCCTCCCCCGATCTGCCGATCGCAGCCCCTTTCTAATTACTCCGATGCGATTTATCGCACCCCCTACTCCGATCACATCGAAAATCCCTTCTTTCCAATGCGATTGACCCTGGGCCCACCATACAGTACTTCCGCCCCATTCAAATAAAAACCCCTTTTCCCTTTGTAAAAGTAATAAAATGATTTTCAAAGGTTTTCAAAGTAGTCCATCGCATCAGAACTTTTTGTATGGTGCTTTCAAACATGTCCCACCTCCCGATTCCTGATTGCGATCACCTATGTGTATTGAAATACATTCCATAGCATATTGTAAGTTTCGCTGTATGTTATACCCCTCCGCCGTCCATTTCGATTGCGATTAATATGCGGGTCCCGCCTACTCCCCTTCCCTTTTCCCATGCAAAATAAATTTTTCCCTTCACGAAAGCATAATTTCATTTCAGTTCAACAACATATTATAAAGGTCAGTCTTCTTCAGAGTAGTGACGGAAAGCAAAGCGACAGTTAGAGGCCGAGACCCAAATTCGTAATAGTCACATCTGCAATTACGTTGTAAAGAGATCTACGTTACAATGTTTCGCCTTCTCGCTGACCGGATGTAACACAACTCTTCCTTTACGGAGAGATTATTGGCTCTTGGTTTTCCATCTTCAGTTATGATTTCTCCTCTTCCCATCGATTTGTATTCCCGCAAAATCTGTCTATTTATTGTAAATGCTAATCATTTGTAAAGGTCTGAGGTCTGAAAACTCAGGAGTAGGGGAAACAGTGTGGTGGTGAGCTCTGCGCTTCATTGTACGGTTTGGCAGGGAATTAATAAAGTGATGCAACTCTGATTTGTGGGATTCATGTGGCATGAGTTTTAGCATATGTCTCTCCTTTATGTTTCATAATTTACATTGTTATGTTTCACCAGTCATGCATAAACATTTCCAGTTGAATGTTTTCAAGTCAGAAAGGTAGAATCCATTTTATATGCTCTGCCTTGGGGAACCATTCATACTCTGTGTATTTTCTTCTGTTTGAAAATGATTCATTTATTATGCCCTTTTAAGCTTCTCAACAGTCTTTCCACTCCATATTATTTCAACTTGATTGCTAAATCTCCTGCCTATCTTGCCCCATGAAATACCCTGTATCCTGAATTAATTCCTCGGTTCATACTATCCTCTTGTCCCATACATCCTTGAAATTTCAGTCATGCATCAAAACTCCTTTTCCCTTTTATATATCTAGCCTAAAATAAGTTCGTTATTGTGTTATTGAATATCTATTCTACGGAGAGAGCCCTCTCCCACCCTTGTAGGGCTAGCTACAAGGCTGAGCGTAGTTTAGTTGTTACCCTGATTTGCCTTTTCCAGCCTGAGGTTCAGATTGGGTGCCAACATCTTTGGCGACCATACTGGGGAGAACACTACAAAATTTTTGCATAGAAGATTCATCACCCCAGTAATATCTTTCTTGTAAAGTCTTGATGATGATATTTCAGAGTTTTCTAGGTTGATATAAATATTGTATAGTAGAAATTTGACCACACTGGCTTCAAAAAGATACACAAGGGCTAATCCTGATCCAAATCCTCCCCCTGTGTTTGAAAATCCAAATCTTATCCCAAGAATAGTCACAAGACAGGAGGGATCACTAAGTCCTACACTTATTTTCAGGTCCCATACTTGGCCCAGTGAGTGGTTTTTTGTAGAAGAGCTTTATTTTGACGAGAGTTTTGAGCTCTCTTTGTTTAGAAATAAGTCTGAAACTGCACTCGAAGACACGGTTTTAGATCCAGAGTTCCTTGTGGATATTGAAGTTCAAAGAGCGAATTCCTCCATTGATGACTACATTTTGAATTCTCCCCAGTCTATCACTGCAACTTGTATTCCTGAGCCTTCAGAATCATCAGGAGCAGCATTTCCTCCTCCTAATTCATCAACATCCCCTTCAGTCAACTCCCAGTTATCATCTCCTCCAACAACACCTCCCCCAAATCCTGCAAATCCTGTTGTAAATCCACCCAGAGTCATGGCTGCCCAGTATGCACCCTTGGTTTTACCTCAGGTTCTCAATGATATGCCTGCTGATTATCAGAGTAAAATTCCTATCTTTGATGCCACTCAGGGCATTACAGCCCAGCAACATGTTGATAAGATGAATGACTTTTTTGACTTGCATGAAGTAGAAGAAGAGAATGTAGCTACCAGGTTATTTGTTCAAAGCTTCGGAGGTGAAGTTAGAAAGTGGTTTAGAGCTTTACTAGCTGTCTCAATTCGTACTTTACAGGAGTTACACACACAGTTCTTAGACCAGTGGGAGGTGAAAAGGAATCCACACCAAATTCTTTCCGAATATGAGAATATTAAAAGAACTGTGGGTGAAACTGTGCAAGACTATTGTTTAAGATTCAATGCTGTATACAATGCTATTCCGGCTAACCTCAAACCTCCTGTGGATTCAGCTATGCTGAAGTTTCCAGATGGTTTTGATGCCGATATGGCATATCAACTGCGTGAAAGAGATCCGCCATCACTGGAAGACATGCAGAGGATAGCAGTAAGCGTCGAAGCTAATCTGCTGGCTAGAAGAGCTCGAGCCAGAGCTGAAAAGAAAGTCGTGGTGAAAGAGGAGGCCTCCCCTTCAGACAACAAAATGGACACACTGATTCGTACAATGGAAAGGATGGTTGATCGATTAAGCGTCTAGGACAGACCAGAAACTCAAATAAGAAATCCGAATTTTAGAGGACAACAGTAGCCACAATTCAGTATTAGACAGAGAGAACAGAGGGCGTAGGACCAAGCGACACCACAACAGCAGATTAAAACGCCATTACAGCAGAAATACGTGTAAGGGACAGACTCAGATGATGATAACCCTGTGTTTGAGACCAATCACTTTTTCACAGCTGATGGTGCGCCCATTTCCCTCACAGAAGACGAAGAATACACAGTGGCGACTCCAGACATTCGAGGGGATGAAAATTTCATCTTGGAAAATGACGTAGTGTTAGAAGAAGAATTTGATGACTACCAGAGAGGGTATATGAACACTCTATCAACCCAGAAAAGGTAGTATTCCCTGAGGAACAGAAACGCCACAATCAGTCCCATTCAAAAGAGAAAAGAACTCCAAATGAAGGACGAGGCACAGAAGAAAGAAAAAGAGCCGGCCAATCCTTCATCCAGCAAAGCACCCGCAGCTACTAACACAACAAATGAAAAAAGCCAGCAAAGCATAGCGAAGGAGAAAACAGAGAAGAAAGACCCCCCATTAAAGAGGTAGAAAAAGCTCCTTCCTTTAATTTAGAAAATGAAATTTCTAAACTCAAAGTGTCTGTGCCCCTGACTGAGTTGGTGAAGAATAGTGTATATAAAAGTCAGGTGTCTAAAGTCTTACAAATTGACCCTCTTTCTGATATGGTTAATGTGGAAGATGATCACCCTGAACTTATTTTTGGTCCAGCCACAGGAGAATCTGAAGAAAATGAAGTCCCTCCCTTTTACCTAAGTCTTAGGTTGCATGAGTTTATCTTGCATAACACCATGTTGGACTCCGGGGCCTCGCATAATTTGATGCCCAAAGCTGTCATGGAGAAGCTAGGCCTTGATATTACTAGAAAATACCATGATTTGTATTCTTTTGACTCGAGTAGGGTTCATTATAATGGTCTTATCAAAGACCTGGTAGTGTCTTTAGATCAAATTCTAGCTAAAAATGTCTTGATGGATGTAGTTGTTGCTGATGTCCCACCGAGGTTCAAAATGATTCTATCTAGGTCTTGGGGTGCAAAACTTAAAGGGACCATACAACTTGACTTCTCTTATGCCACAATCCCTGTATTTGGCCAATTGATAAAGTTATATAGGGAAAAAAAAATGAAATATATGATCACTAGAAAAGACAAGCCAGTAAACCATCCCATCAATGCAGTCTACACAAATTTAGAGTCTTTTGTCTTATATTCATATGGTGATTTAAATGATGAGGGTGTTCAGTTAGTACAAGTGGACGAGATATCTGAGATTTTAGAGAATTTCAGAGAAGTCCTCAAGCATGAAAAAGAGAAAACAGCCAGCACTTCTGAGTCTCCTGCCTGCTAGCAGCAAAAAGACAGTGAACAGCCAGAATTAGCCAAGGCGAAGAGAAGGAAGAAACTAAATTTCAGCATCTACAAGAAGAAGAAGAAGGCCTATGGGGTATGGATTTTGATGGAGCTATTAGTAAGGATGGAGCAGGTATTGGAATATGGATTCAGAGCCCTGTTTTCCAGCCTGAAAAGGTCCCTAGTAATGTTAGAGTATGTGCTTATAAGTTGGCTTTTGACTGCTCTAACAATGAAGCAGAGTATGAAGCTCTGATTGCAGGCCTCAAAATCTTGAAGAAGTTGAAGGCAAAATGGATTTCTGTGTATGGTGACTCTGAGTTAATAATCAAGTAGGTGAAAGGAGAATACCAAGCTAAACATCCAAGACTGAGGGCATACAGAAATGCAGTTCTGGACATTTTGAAGACATTCCCAGAGTACACCTTGACAACAGTGCCCAGGATGCAGAATCTTATTGCTGATTCTCTTGCCACTACTGCAAGTAACCTGAGGATTCCGATGAACTCTAGCAACAAGTTTGAGATCCATGTCAAGCATAGGCCTACTGTTCCGGACAATTTAAGGTATTGGCAAGTATTTTGGGATGATAATGAGATCAATGCATTTTTGTGGGGTGATGGAAAATTCAAGGACACTCCCATAGAAGGTGAGTATGTGGTCGATGATCAAGAATTGGAAACAAACCAGATGGACATATTGCAGCTGAAAGATAATGTAATTCCTAAAGGTCTCATACCTTTAGAGGAGTTGTTTGATTAGCACGATGTGGCCAAGTAGCCAAGCTTGGTGCCCACGGAGAAAGGAGTTGAAGATGTGAACCTTGGAACATCTGATCAACCCAAATTCGTGAAATTGTCAAAGGCATTGTCCCTTGAAGCGAAGGAGAAGTATGTGAAGTTGCTTTCTGAATTTTCTGATGCATTTGCATGGGATTATTCAGATTTGAAGGTGTATGATAAGAAAATAATCTAGCATACTATTCCTATCAGGCTGGATCAAAGGCCATTCAGACAGAAGCTGAGAAGAATCAATATGAAGCTGCTGCCATCCATCGAAAAAGAGGTAAACAGATTGTACAAAGCTGGTATCATAGTCCCCATTAGATTTTCTAACTGAATTTCAAATTTGGTCCCGGTACGTAAGAAGACTGGAGAAATAAGATTGTGTATATATTTTCGGAACTTGAATAAGGCTTCCTTAAAGGATAATTATCCACTTCCGAAAATGGACCATATTCTACAGAGAGTAGTTGGAGCATCCAGGATGTCACTACTTGATGGCTACTCAGGCTACAACCAAATCTTGGTGCATGAGAAGGACCAAGATAAAACTGCCTTCACAACACCCTGGGGAACCTTCCAGTACGCCAAAATGCCTTTTGGACTGAAGAATGCAGGAGCTACTTTCCAGCGTGCAATGGACATCACTTTTGCCAATGAAAAATATGTTTTTCTGGTTATTTATTTCGATGACTTGACAGTGTTTCAGGATCAAATGATGAGCATTTGCACCATTTGAGATTTGTTTTTCAGCGATGCAGAAAGTTTGGAATTTCTCTCAATCCCAAGAAGTGTCTCTTTTCCTTGGATGAAGGCAAGCTGCTGGGGCATATCATCTCTAAAGATGGTATTCGCATCGATCCAGCTAGAGTGGAGGCAATTTAGCTCATAGACCTGCCACAAAACAAGAAGGAGATTTAGGCTTTTAATGGTAAAATGAACTTTTTGTGCCGATTTATACCCAATCTGGCTGAACACCTGAGGAAAATGACTAATATGTTGAAGAAGGAAAACACTATTAAATGGAGTGAGGAGGCTATCAAATCATTCAATCTGGTAAAGTTTGCTTTGTCCAATGCCCCAGTTTTGATCAGTCCCGACTACACTCAAGACTTTATTATATTTTCATTTGCATCGGAGCATACTATGGCTGTTGTTTTAATGCAAAAGAGAGATGAAGTAGAAAAGCCAATTGCCTTCTTCAGTAGGACTATTAGAGACACTTCTTTGAAGTATAATATTATTGAAAAACAAGCATTGGCTCTTATTAAAGCATTGAAAGATTTTAGGATCTATATTCTGCATTCACATACTATAGCGTATGTCCCTAACGCAGCAGTGAAGGATGTTGTGATGCAAATTGATCCAGAAGGTCGAAGAGGTAAATGGATAGCTGCTATGTTAGAGTATGATCTGGAGATCAAGCCCACGAAGTTGATCAAAGGCCAAGGCTTGGAGAAATTGATGCCCCAATCAAATCTGTGTGCTTTAGATATAAACCTCATAACAACAGTGGCAGGAGCTGAAGACAAAGGTTTGCTGGTTCCAATTTCAGATATTTTTCTGCAGTCCTCGTGGTATTCAGATATTGTCTATGTCCTTCAGCATTTGTCACCTCCTACGGGCATGTCTAAGAGTAAGGGTAGATCTCTGAAGCTTAAGTCTGCAAAATACTGCATTTTAGACAGCGCTCTGTATTGGAAAGATCTAGGAGGTGTTCTGCTCAATTGTTTGGTTGAAGAAGAGGTGTAGAAGGTAATGCATGATTTTCATAGAGGCGACTGTGGTAGTCACTTATTCTGGAAGACTACAACTAAAAAAGTATTGAGAGCATGATATTATTGGCCCACATTATTTTCTGATTTATATAAGACAATGATGAAATGTCATGAATGCCAAATCTTCCAAGGGAAGAAGAAATTGCTTCCACTCCCTTTGAAACTAGTTTCAGTGAACGCACCCTTTCAGCAGTGGGGGCTCGATTTCATAGGAGAAATTCATCCCGCGTCCTCAGCATAGCACCGATGGATATTGACAGGGACATATTACTTTACGAAATGGATCGAGGTTGTCCCAGCCAGGCAAGCAACAGACACGGTAATCATTCAATTCCTGGAATCAAATATTTTATCTCGTTTTGGCTGCCCATGCAAAATTGTAACAGACAACGCAGCGACGTTCCGATCTAAGAAGATGATCGATTTTTGTAACAAATACAACATCGCGCTGGGCCATTCGACAACATATTATCCACAGGGCAATGGCCTGGCTGAGTCATCTAACAAATCACTAGTGAATATAATTAAGAAAATGCTGGAGGCAAACAAAATAAATTGGCACCGAAAGCTCATCAGCGCACTGTGGGCAGACAGAGTTAGCATTAAAATATCAATAGGTATGTCACCGTTTGAGCTGGTTTATGGTACTGATGCTGTATTTCCTACATCCCTCACAGTACCAGTTGTGAGATTATTGCAAGAAGTTGGCAGCGAGGACAATGACAATCAACGAAGGATCAATCAAATGATCCACCGTCAGTAAACAAGAGAGGAGGTGTCACAGAACACTATTCAGTTGCAGGAGAAGATTAAAAAGATCTATGACAGGAAGACAAAAGAAAAAAAGTTTCAGCTAGATGATATAGTGTTGAAATGGGATGCCATAAATGAAGACAAAGGGAAGCATGGTAAGTTTGACAATCTGTGGAAAGGACCATATAGGATTTCAACATACAGAGGACAATATTCCTTCTTGCTCTCATAAATGGATGGCCAGGATTGCCCTGGAGGAGCAGTGAATGGTAGAATTTTGAAGCACTACCATGGTTGAAGACGACGGATCAGGATCTATATCATCATCATTGTATATACCATGTTACTTTTGATCAAAGTTCAAATACACAGTCATTCTAGTTTGGGGCCCGAGGTGAAGGCTATAAAGCTTGGATGATATGTGTATGGTGTGGGTTTATTTTAGTTTTTAGTCTTAGTCTTGAAGTCAGTGTCAGTCCGCATTGTGTCAGTTCTCAACATTTTTTGACTCCATGCCCAATGGGTAAGGCTACTTGGTCTACGGTGTTCTTGGCACCTCCAAAGGAGCTACCATCCCCATTGGAGCCAATTTTAGTGTCAGTCTAGTCATACTGTCATCAATGATCAAAACTGCTCTTTTGCATTTGCATATTAGGTGTCTCATACCGAATAAATTTCACCATTCCGCTAGGTCATGGACTCATTGATGGTAGTAATTTTTCATCATTTTTCCCTCATGAGGTACTTGCTGATTCTTCTCTCTATGGTCTTCAGTCGTTAAACACTTTCATTCTCAATACCATGTAATTAGGCCATAGGACGGGTCTCATTAGTTCAGGGTCTCACCATGGTCAAGTTAATGAGTCAAATGTTAATAATATCAACAAGGTCATGAGGAAGCCAAATAAACTCAAAGTTGCAGCACTAGGAAAGTCAGAGATATCATTTATTCAGTTTGATGCAAGTTTCACCTCAAAACCATGTTTTGAGGAGAAAACATAATACTTTGCCTTTCAGTCACAATTCAAAAGCTGTCATCTCCGAAAAGATCATCACCCTGCCTTTCAGAGAAGTTTTTCACAGCATGTTCAGCATCAAAACATTTTCCAAGTAGATCCAGCAGAAAGAGCCTGGAAAGAGCTTTCCAACGGTATATTTCACTCTCAAAACTGACTTCTGGATTGAAATTTATGCTTAAGTGAAGTAAAAGCCCTTATATCCTCATATACCCCCTATTTCCCATTTTTCCCTTTAAAATTTATATTATTAAAGTTTTATATTTCTTTAATTAAATACTTCCCCCCCCCCTTTTTTCCAAAATACATAGTCGCATGATTAAAATCGCATTATAAATACAAATGTGATTATGCCAAACCACTTCCCCTCCATTCCCCGTAGAACTTTATAATAAAAAGCTTTATATTACAAAGTCCCACCATTCCCAACCACTTCCCCACCATGCTTCATAATAAAAATTTATAATAAAGTTTTACGTTGTAAACCCCCCGCTTCCCATCGCAATCGCAAATCACAACATGTAATGTGTGCCCCCCGTTCACCCCAATCGAAAAAGACTCCGATGCGATTGATCGCAAGTCTCCCTTCCGACTCCCGATCCGCTCCTCCGATTGATCGCTCCCGATTATCCGTTAGCCGTCGATCTCGCCAGCCAATCAGAAGGTCCTCCACCAATCGGAACGTTCCAATCGCACCATCAAAACCTCCGATGCGATTGATCACATTTCCTCCCCCGATCTGCCGATCGCAGCCCCTTTCCGATTACTCTGATGTGATTTATCACGCCCCCTACTCCGATCACATCGCAAATCCCTTCTTTCTGATGCGATTGACCTCGGGCCACCATACATTACTTCCACCCCATTCAAATAAAAACCCTTTTTCCCTTTGTAAAATTAATAAGAGGATTTTCAAAGGTTTTCAAAGTAGTCCATCGCATCAGAACTTTTGTATGGTGCTTTCAAACACGTCCCACCTCCCGATTCCTGATTGCGATCACCTCTGTGTATTGAAATACATTCCACAGCATATTGTAAGTTTCACTGTATGTTATACCCCTCCGCCGTCCATTCCGATTGCGATTAAGATGCGGGTCCCGCCTACTCCCCTTCCCTTTTCCCATGCAAAATAAATTTTTCCCTTCACGAAAGCATAATTTCATTTTAGTTCAACAACGTATTATAAAGGTCGGTCTTCTTCAGAGGCCGAGACCCAAATTCGTAACAGTCACATCTGTAGTTACGTTGTAAAGAGATCTACGTTACAATGTTTCGCCTTCTCGCTGACCGGATGTAACGCAACTCTTCCTTTACAGAGAGATTATTGGCTCTTGGTTTTCCATCTTCGGTTATGATTTCTCCTCTTCCCATCGATTTGTATTCCCACAAAATCTGTCTATTTATTGTAAATGCTAATCATTTGTAAAGGTCTGAGGTCTGAAAACTCAGAAGTAGGGGAAACAGTGTGGTGGTGAGCTTTGCGCTCCATTGTACAGTTTGGCAGGGAATTAATAAAGTGACGCAGCTCTGATTTGTGGGATTCATGTGGCATGATTTTTAGCATATGTCTCTCCTTTATGTTTCATAATGTACATTGTTATGTTTCACCATTCATCCATAAACATTTCCAGTTGAATGTTTTCAAGTCAGAAAGGTAGAATCCATTTTATATGCTCTGCCTTGGGGAACCATTCATACTCTGTGTATTTTCTTCTGTTTGAAAAGGATTCATTTATTATGCCCTTTTAAGCTTCTCAACAGTCTTTCCACTCCATCTTATTTCAACTTGATTGCTAAATCTCCTGCCTATCTTGCCCCATGAAATACCCTGTATCCTGAATTAATTCCTCGGTTCATACTGTCCTCTTGTCCCATACATCTCTGAAATTTTAGTCATTGTTGAAGATTGCAACAAGAAACGGTGAAGGAGGCATCCTGAAACATCTTTCCTAATCGTAGTTGGAAAGTGATCACCTAAACTAGGTGGGGACCACGCATGTGATTTTTGTCGAAGAGTCTATTTTTAGACTATTTCTATTTTTAGACATATGGAGCATGGTCTAGGAGTTGCGGGATGCTATTCTTGGATGATTGGTCAAGTTGGTAAAAATATATGGACAACTATTTTTAGACATACAGGTCGAAGTCTATTTTTAGGACCGCTGTCTAAAAATAGAACAAATAACATTATTAACCCTTAATAACATTTAGACTATAAACATTATCTTTCCTCTTGGAGCACTTCCGTCGAGCTACGTATGTGGCACATGCAAATGCAAATGCGTAAGGAAATCATAATTTCCTATGGGTTAGTTGAGCTATTGCATGGTTGACTTCGGTTAGAACTCATGTGGCGAAGTTTGGTGGAGTTGATGAGACAGTTGATGGAGTTGTGTTCGGTTTAACTTAGTTGAACTAGTTGTATTTAGTCTAACTGATAAATACACTAGTGATGAGTGGTGTGAATTAATTATTAATTAATTCACTAATTATCAACTCATTATTCAACTAAAGAACACATCAGTTAACAGCAGTGCATGGACAGTTCAGTGGAGACCAGTGTTAGAGATGGGTGAAAGGGTGGAGTCTACTATCAGTTGTGACTATAGTGTGCATGAGATTTGCACAATCATTGGAGGAGATTACAATGCGATCACAGTTGAAGCTAAGGGACTCAAATTACCCCAACCATTCTCTCATCTTGGATTGCGCAGTAGAGGCAGGCAAACAGTGGAGGAGTTTTGAACTCGTGACTTGTTCAAAACTGAGCTAGTTTGTGTGTAACTTTTGGAGACAGTACTGAGTACTTGTGAGGATTATTGTACTGAGAATTTTTACATGATTATTCTTCATTATAATATACAAACAGTAGGGGGTTTTCAGCTGTAAGCTTTCCCCGGTATACATACTGTGTTATATGTGTTGAATTTCTATGTGCGCATGTGAATGTTTTCAATACCGCTTGTTTTTTTTATTTCCGCATGTGATGATTAATGCGTAGAAGAGATTATGTGTTATGTATGAAGCTCAAATAGTATGTGACCAGGATAATCTCAGAGAATAATTCAGAAAATTATTCAAATTTCTACATGGTATCAGAGCGATATTGATCATCAGATCTATTATTCAAAAAGTGATTGCATTTTATTTCTTCAGGCAGAGCCCGCAATCGGGCCAGGTAGCCTTCGGATTCATCCTTCTTTGAAGATGAAAGGTCTGGTAAATTCCCATGCAGTCGATCTCTAATTTGGAAATAATTTGTTCTCGCGAATTTTAGATTGGAAGCGGTGGAGTTTGGAGCTGTTGGAATTCGAATTGCAGAATTTTTTTTTCTTGGTGTCAAAAGCAAAGATGTTTTTCGTCGGATTGTGATTGGAGTATGCCTTGGAAGGCAGCTCGAATTATATTGCATGGAAAGACAGAATGGAGGCAGTGTTAGATGACAATGGGCTGTTGGAATTCATAGAGAAATAAATTCCAAAGCCTACTTCTACGGATGCTGCTGTGATTGAAGCTTGGCAAAAGAAGACAGCAAGGTGTCGAAGGATTCTGTTGGAGGGCGTGAAGGATCGCATAGTATCCAGCCTGCATGGTAAAGCTTCTCCATTCTTGATGTGGGAAGCTTTGACAGAATTGTTCCAGAGCAAGAGTGACCAAAGGAAGTTGGCGCTCAAGGATAAACTCAAGAAAATAAAGATGGAGAAGAATGACATTATTCCGGTATACTTGACAAAGTTTGTCCATTGCAGGGATGAACTTGGGAGTGTAGGAGTTAGTGTGGAGGATGACGAACTGGTGAGCTTGGCTATCCTAGGGCTTCCAAAAAGTTGGCATGCATATCAGGACAATGTCAATGGTCGGGAGAAATTGCTAGGATGGGAAAGACTGTGGTCTAATCTTGTGCAAGAGGTGATAAGGCGGAGTACCAGGGACGAATCTTCATCAAAGGCATCTGATGAAGAAGACTGTGCTTTGGCTGCCAAAGCAAGGAAAGGGAAGGGAAAGGAGAAGGCTTCTCAATCTGGTGCGGATGGTAAGGCGTGACATGTCCAAAGTGAAGTGTTTTCCATCACGATCATGGACATTACGCCACCAATTGTCCACAAAAGAAGAAGAACAAGCAGGCTGCCGGAGCTGCAGCTGGTGAGGCTCTTGCCTCGCAATTTGAGCTGGACTTCTCATTGATTGCATGCATGGTGTCTAGTGCATTGGGATCTGGGTGGTACTTTGATAGTGGTGCTTCCTTTCACATGATGGGAGATGTGAACCTTTTCAGTGACTTGGTGGAGAAAGATCTCCAGTTGCATGTTGAGTTGGGCGAAAATGGACGATACAATGCGACTGGAATTGGTACCATTACCTTTCAGAGGGAGTCAGGTAAACTCATTCTTTTACAAGATGTTGTTCATGTTCCAAGTTTAAAGAAGAATTTAATCTCAGTCGCAATGTTAAGGGATAAAGGGTATGAAGTTGTCTTCGAGAGAAGGAAAATTTTTTCCTTCGGCACGAGGCAACGAGACAAGTCAAGAGGGTTGGGATTCGGGCAAAAAATGAATCTCCTACGGACTTGAAGTAGATGGGATGTCTACGGAGCTTCCTACTATTGAGACGGGGAGAAAGACATGCAGCGGTCGCGAGAGGGAGCAAAGTTTTGCATGCAGGTAATAGTGAACCTCGGGATGTGGAGCAACCACAAGATGAGGATCATGGAGTGGAAGAAACCACTCATGCAAAGAAATTTCGTGCCAGATGGGCAGAGGGAGTGCACGCAGCTATACCACCAAGTGAGAGGTGGGGCGACATGCATGATTAATACCAAGAGGAGATTTCTGGGCAGGATTCATGAGATGGTGTGGATCTCATGAGTTGAACCTGGCTACGAGGTGCCCATAGCGCAGCAGTAGCATGATCAGTTGGATTGATGCAGGCAGATCAAAGTGACAGTGTCGGATACTGGAGCGCGAATCAGAGTTGACAACAAGTGCAAGAGTGCATGGGTGCAAGAGTTCAACAGCGCAGTGGTTCCTGATGACATGTGCAGTAGCTAAGCAGAGGTCAAAGACTTTGATGATAGATGCATCAGACTGATTGAGTTGTTTGGAGCCTATTCAGTTTCGGAGATGTTGCATGCAAAGGGTGCATGGTGCATGCATGGAGTTGCATGGTGCATGCATGAGTTTGCATGGCGCATACAAAGGGTGCATGGCGAATGCATGGAGTTGCATGTCGCATGCATGGAGTTGCATGGCGCTTGTGAAGGTTGCAGGGCGAATGCATGGAGTTGCATGTCGCATGAAAAGACAGTCCTTTCTTGTTGAGAGGGAGTGTTGAAGATTGCAACAAGAAACGGTGAAGGAGGCATCCTGAAACATCTTTCCTAATCCTAGTTGGAAAGTGATCACCTAAACTAGGTGGGGACCACACATGTGATTTTTGTCGAAGAGTCTATTTTTAGACATATGGAGCATGGTCTAGGAGTTGTGGGATGCTATTCTTGGATGATTGGTCAAGTTGGTAAAAATAGATGGACAAATATTTTTAGACATACAGGTCGAAGTCTATTTTTAGACTGCCTGTCTAAAAATAGAACAGTAAAATATTATTAACCCTTAATAATATTTAGACTATAAACATTATCTTTTCCTCTTGGAGCACTTCAGTTCGAGCTATAGATGTGGCACATGCAACTGGCAGAAGGAAATTCAAATTTCCTATGGGTTAGTTGAGCTATTGCATGGTTGACTTCAGTTAGAACTCATGTGGCAGAGTTTGGTGGAGTTGATGAGAAAGTTGATGGAGTTGTGTTCGGTTTAACTTAGTTGAACTAGTTGTATTTAGTCTAACTGATAAATACACTAGTGATGAGTGGTGTGAATTAATTATTAATTAATTCACTGATTATCAACTCATTATTCAACTAAAGAACACATCAGTTAACAACAGTGCATGGACAGTTCAGTGGAGACTAGTGTTAGAGGTGGGTGAAAGGGTGGAGTCTACTATCAGTTGTGACTATAGTGTGCATGAGATTTGCACAATAATTGGAGGAGATTGCCAATGAGGATTGCGCAGTTAAAGCCAAGGGAATTCGAATTCATTCCATCCATTCTCTCATCTTGGATTGCGTAGTAGAGGCAGGCAAACAGTGGAGGAGTTTTGAACACGTGACTTGTTCAAAACTGAGCTAGTTTGTGTGTAACTTTTGGAGACAGTACTGAGTACTTGTGAGGAGTATTGTACTGAGATTGTTACATGATTCTTCTTCATTATAATATATAGACAGTAGGGGGTTTTCAGCTGTAAGCTTTCCTCGGTATACATACTGTGTTATATGTGTTGAATTTCTATGTGCACATGTGAATGTTTTCAATACCGCTTGTTGTTTTTATTTCTGCATGTGATGATTAATGCGTAGAAGAGATTATGTGTTATGTATGAAGCTCAAATAGTATGTGACCAGGATAATCTCGGTGAATAATTCAGCTATTATTCAAATTTCTACAGTCATGCATCAAAACTCCTTTTCCCTTTTATATATCTAGCCTAAAATAAGTTCATTATTATGTTATTGAGTATCTATTCTACGGAGAGAGCCCTCTCCCACCCTTGTAGGGCTAGCTACAAGGCTGAGCATGGTTTAATTGTTACCTTGATTTTCCTTTTCCATCCTGAGGTTCAGATTGGGTGCTAACAGAATGTTATGTTGACTAGAGACTAGTGCATTCCTTGTCCACCCTTGACTTGATCCGTTGAACATAAGAGCTTCTCAAGGCTACTAGGAGAAAAACTTGTGTTGCAATTTTTTTCTCAAGAAGTGTGCAACCAAATCAAACATGGAGGTTGGAAATAGCCTATAGGACCTATATAAAACTATGTCATTAGTGGAAATTGGTATTAATTGAGTATTTTAATGCATCAAATGATGGACATAATAATAATTCACCAACAATGTACATCATATCCCTTTATAATGACTTCTCCCTTTTAATGGTGTAAGAAGAAGGATAATTCTTGGATAAAGGTGAATTTTAATGGAGCAAAAGGGGTGATTGGTAATGAAAATGACATGAATTCAAAGCCCTGACATCTCCCTCATGCCTAAGCCTTCGCATTTCCTCAAAAAAAAACATCCATCTAATATGATCTCAATCAATGATGAGTGCATTTGAGCAAAACTTAGACAAAATTAAGCAAAAATTATGATGGCTTCCTATTATGATAGGTGCCAACAAAAATGTTCATGTTTGTCCCATTCCTTTTCCTTATTGATTGAAGATTATTCTCCAAATTCCTATTGTGTATTACCAGGTATTGACTCCTATTAAACCAATTTTTTTCCAACATAAATAACTTCTTATTCTTTACAATTAACCTATCAACTTCTTCTAGCAATTGGGAAATTTTCACTTTAGGATGGAATTATTATTCTTAATATACTTGTTCAAGACTTTGAATTCCTCAATTTCAACTTTTAAATATTGTTTTTACTTATTTCTCTTATTTAATTATGAGTATGAGGGCTTTCTTGGAGTAGTGGAAGACACGGTTTGTTTTCAAGACTGATAATAGTCAATGGTCTATTTAAAATCATAGGTTTTGAAGGGTCATTGAAGTCATAAAGGTGAGAATCATGAATTTTGGATTTTTAGAACTTGGTTCTAGATTTTCTAAATGAAGAGGCCACTAAGGGCCTTTCGTTTTATATGACTATGTGTAATGGGCATGGAAGAATCATCTTTAGAATGATCATGGGGTATTGAGGTAGCCTTTCGAGGAGGAGAAAATATAATATTCTTAGAGGGTTCAATAGGGGGTGTTGAGGTAGCCTCTCTAAAATTTTGAGGAGGCAAATATGGAGGTTTCTCAAACGGTTCAAAAGGGGGTAGTGAATCTTCTCCAACCTGCATTGAAGGTTCCTTTCTAGCCATGCTCTTGATTACTCTTCTGGCAATGATAGGTTGTCTACCTTTCCTCTTAGATTTCTTATAGATCTCTATACAATCCTCAAATTCATACACACTATCATCCTTATTGTGATTCTTTCTCCTAGGCTCATTCTCTTATTCATTATCAACTTCCTCAAGTGTTTCTCTGATAGTTTTCTTACATGTTTTTCTTAGCAATCCTTCGGGTGGGATACCAAACTTGTTTATCGTCAAGAAAGCATCCCAAGTGTCCCCTCTCTTTTTAAGCTCTTCTAAAATTATTATCTTAATCAATCCATGGTGATATAGGCTACAAACAACATTTTAGGCTTTTTTTGGACTTCTTTTTCCATGCAACCCAGACTCCTGTAAAGATCGAAAGGAAATTTTAATTGTTCATCAACATCAAAGTTAAGAATAAACCTGATGTGATAGAGGAATGCGATGACACAATTTCCTTCAAATGTAATGTATTTTTTCAAAACGAACAAAAAAATTCTCCATTTATCCACAATCCAAGATAGAGGCACAACTTTCCCCCAATTTGGACTTAGCTCTACAAAGCATAAGAACCTAATCCATGACCCCTTCTCCACTTGCTTGTTTTCAAACCATAGATATTATGTCTATCATAATATGGTGGAAAACACCATAAACTCTTATGCTACTTCCATTACAACGTCTCCAACCCAAGAAACCCAGTCGTCAAGCCCTTGTGCAAATGTCAGGATCACAACATTGTTATACTCATTAAATTTTTAAAGGAAGGGGAACCATCCCTCGTCCTTGAGCATCGATTTACTTGCATTTTACTTAGGATAAACCTCCAATACTTCCAAAGACAATGGATCCTATCTTAATATTGTGGTAAGACAACAACCCTAATTTTTGTATAGAATTCATAATAAAAAATGGGGACCCTTCTCTTTTATTTCCCACCTTACACTTTGTAAATATATGTTATCTTACTTCCCTTATGTATTTCCACTTTTAAAAATACACTTCCTCTCTCATTTACAAAATACATGCTCATATCTCTTTAAATCATCATAAAATAACACAAAATTGTTTAAGTCTTGGCCGCGTTTTCAAATGACAGCCCTTTTTTTCATCCCCAAGGACGTAAATTTCCCCGCCTTCTATCAAACCACGCTTAACCTTAAAAAAAACATCTTTACATAAGTCCCACAATGCGATGTTAAATTTGATGTTACATACCATGCGACTTCCTTGTCTCTTGCTTCCTGATAGGTGTGCCTCGCTCTCTCATCGCGAAGGCGTTAAACCTTACATGTTAGGAATATCTAGATTTACAGCTAGGATACTTTTTGCCATCATATGACTTTTACACCCACTATTTATAAGACAAATATCATACGAAGTCCCCTAAGAAGAATTACAAGTATGGAATAATGAGTCTTCATAGCCGTCAAAGGTTTTAGAAGATTTTTCATCATGTTTTATAAGGTCAAACTTATTCTTCCTCTATTCATGTGCATAATGACCCAACTTATTACAATAAAAATACTTAACTTTAGATTTATCATTCCTTTGATTTGGTTGTGAGATTCTGCTAATGACCCCCCTTGAATAATAAGGATTTTGATATGGTCTCCTTTATTGTTCTGAATCTTCCCTACAATATCATTGGAAACAACTTTCATTGTTCCTTCCATTTCCTCCTAACACAGAAAGTAGACATTTGAAAGAATTTTCCAAACAATCATCATTTTTGTTTATTTTGGATTCATGGGATAAAAAAGATCTCAACAACTCATCTATTGATATTTGTTTCAAGTCATTATATTATTCAATGAATTCAACTACTACATCAAATTTCATAGGAAATTTTTGTTGTTGTTGTGACAAAAGCCCTCCAAAAATTTCCCTACACTTCAATTTTGGAGCCCACTTGTGATCCTATGATCAATCATTCCAAGTTAATCATAGTTTCTTCATGATTGGTTAATGTTTTGTTAAGTGATTAAGTCTCATTCTAAATATTTTTAAGTTTCAAATTCATTTTCTTACATATTATCAACCTTTAATGCATTCATAAGCACACATATTCCATGCAATCTCAATAGTCAATGACTATCCTTGAAGATGGGAATTGCACAATTCTTGAGATTAAGGCTTGCGCAGTCCCTAGGAATAGTGTTTGTGCAATGTTTAGTTATAGTTCTTTTGCAGTAACTGTGCAATGCATAAGGACAATGCACTATGCAATCCATTATGATATTCAGTGTGCAACATTGTTTGACAAACTCTCTCACTCTTAGTGGCAATTATATCATCACCCTAGCGAGTTTTCTTAACTGTCGCTTGCGTCCACCTTTTCTTTCACAAGTGTCACTTTCACTTTTTTTACTGTCATTTTTTCTTTCTTTCACTTTAACATGTGTTTATTTTTCTTTATTTTCACTTTTTCATGTGTCACCTTCACTTTTTCAAGCTTTTGCAAGTGTCATTTTCACGTTTTCTTACTGTTGCAAGTGTCTCTTTAGGTTGCTTTCACTCCTACATGTGTCACACTTTGGCATGTCATTAGAGGCAGATCTGGCACACTCTTATGCATTAGATGATCATATTTATCATAAGAATACATGCTAGACACATTCCCATAACTTAGCGCACTTTCTGGTTGCAGTTGACACTCCTGCCATAACTTGCGCTCTAAGTGTCACAAAGCTAAGTTTCAATTGTCGCAATTAGAAATAAGGGTTTCTTTGTTGTTGTTTTAAGGTAAAATTATTGATTTTAGGAACTAAGAATTCTTTTGCCTTGTTTTGATGTCATCTGAGTGTGAGATCATTGTTTCAGGTCTTGTTTGCATGTCTTTCTCTCTCTTGTCTAACTGATCTCACACTTACGAATTTTGGGAACTTTCACTGTCTTTGTAGCTTGCTAAATCCCTCCTCGAACTACGGGCTATGCGGTATTAAGACACAGTGAAACATACTTGCCTCTTGGAACTGCGAAATGTGCAATCACTACCTCCAAAGACTACGCATTGCACAATCACAATGCTAAGTCTCTGCCTCTTGTCCCTAAAAGCTGCACAATGCTCCCTCCCAGTCAGCATTCCATTGAACAATGAGCAGTCTTAGTCAAAATTCAGGACTCACTTCCTCCTTTACCTATGTAAATGCACAATCACTTGGCTCAGTCTTCCTTGAACTGTGCAGTGTGCAATCAAAATGAGCAATCCTACCTCACTAAATCATTGTCTCCATCAAATGTGAAATTATGACTTTTAATGTTGTGAAACCAGCTCCAAAAAGAGAAGAAAAGAGATATCAATGCCTTAGAAATAAGCCACTTCGAGGGGGAAACCTCCAATCGATTACATGAATGAAAAATTCTTGGATGATTCAAATTATAAAACCTCCTTTCTATATATAGGAGTCCACGAGGCCACAATGTAATCCTAGCCGACCTAAAAATAATAATTTAAGGGCACAATAATAACAATATGGGGGTTACAAGGGTACAATAATAACAATAAGGGGGTTACACTAACAATAATAAGGGACTATACTAGTAATATAGGGACCTAACATGCCCCTCTCCTTCAGAAAAGTGTTGTCCTCAACGCTTGAGTAGCTCTGGGTGCTTCTGTATAAAATTCTCATCCTCCCATGTAGAATCTTCAGTGGGTAAGTTCTTCCACTTGATGAGATACTCTGAAATTGATCGGTTCCGTAGCTGTCGAGTTCTTGTTTCCATGATCGCTTCGGGTTCCAATATGATTTTTCCTTCCTCATCAAGTTCTGGCAATATTGTTTGAACTGGAAGATTTTCACCTATAACCTTCTTTAAGCATGAAACATGGAAAATTTGATGCACTCGTGAAGAAGCAGGAAGCTCCAATTTGTATGCCATAGTACCAATTTTTTGCAACACCTTGTAAGGACCATAGTACTTTAGAGATAATTAATTATCCTTCTTAGCTTTCTTGAGGGACATTTGTTTGTATGGTTGTAGCCATAAAATACCCAGTCTCCTACATCAAAACTTCTCTCACTGTGATGTTGATCTGCCTGTTGTTTCATTCGATTTTGTGCCAAATTCAGGTTGTCCTTTAAGAGTTGGAGAACTTCTTGTTGATGCTCGGTGTGATCTTCCACTGCTTTAACCTTCAAATTTTCTCTTAAAGATGATGTGATGGATGGTGGATGATATCCATAAAGTGCCATAAATGGGGTCATTTTTGCTGCAGTATGGAAGGAAGTGTTATACCACCATTTATGTAGAGGTAACCACTTGACCCATTGTGTTTGTTTATCAGATAAAAAACAACGAAGATATCCTTCCAAACATTTATTTACTATCTCAGTTTGAACATCGGATTGAGGATGATAAGATGAGCTATGAGCTAATTGAGTACCCAAACAAGAAAATAACTCTGTCCAAAAATTTCCAGTAAAAATGGGATCTCTGTCGCTCACAATAACCCTTGGGTTTCCATGTAGCTTTTGAATTGTGTCCATAAATGTAGTAGCAACTGTACTTGCTTTAAATGGATGAGATAATACACAAAAGTGTGCATACTTGGTAATTCTATCGACTACCACCATGATGACACTCTTTCCTTCGGACTTAGGTAAACCTGTGATAAAATCCATTGAAATCTCCTCCCAACGTTGACTTGGAATGGATAAAGGTTGTAGAAGTCCCGGGGTCTTAATTGTCTCCACTTTATTCTGCTGGCAAACCAAACATTCCGCTACAAACTTTTGAATATCAGATTTAAGGCCATCCCAAAAAAATTCTTTCTTCACCCTGTGGTAAGTTTTTAAAAATCCTGAGTGTCCTCCTAAAGGAGAAGTGTGCAATTCCAGAAGAATCTTTTGCTTTAGTTGGGAATTCTTACAAAGATATAAGCGATCTTTGTACCATAAGGAATCATTTTTCCAACTAAATGTATCAGATGTACTAGGATCTTGCTGCAACTTTTGAATGAGTGTCCATACATCTTTGTCCTTCTTCCATTCATCTCTTTCTTCGGTTATCTAATCTGGTTGGATAATAGAAATGGCACAAAGCAATGCTTCAACCTCTTCATTCTTTCTTGAGAGTGCATCTGCAACAACATTAAGCTTTCCTTTTTTGTAGATTATTTCAAAGTCATAACCCAACATCTTTGTGACCATTTTTGCTGCTCTTCTGAAGATAGTCTTTGTTCCAAAAAGTGTTTAAGACTATCATGATCAGTTTTTACCTTGAAGTGTCTTCCCATTAGGTAAGTTCATCATTTCTTTAGTGCATGCAGTATTGCTAACATTTCCTTCTCATAAATAGGTTTCTGTAAATACTTTCCTTTGATTGGACGACTTTCAAAAGCAATGGGTCTTCCTTCTTGCATTAAACAACACCAATTCCATTTCCTGAGGCATCACATTCCACAATAAAGGTTTTTGTGAAGTCTGGCGTAGCTAAGACTGGTGCTAGGCACATTGCCTCTTTAAGATGTTCAAAGGCCTTGGTTGCTTCAGGAGTCCATGAAAATGCATCTTTCTTCAATAATGTTGTTAGAGGTGCTGCTATTCTCCCATAATTCTTAACAAACTTGCGATAATACCCTGTTAACCCGAGAAATCCTCGCAACTGCTTTATGGTTGTGAGGACTTTCCATTCCTTAATGGCTTTAATTTTGTTAGGGTCTACTTTAACACCCTCGTGAGATACAATATGACCCAGATATTCCACCTCTTGTACTCCAAAGAAACATTTAGATGTTTTTGCATATAATTGTTTCTCCTGCAATAGTTTGAGCACCCTGTCAACATGTTCAACATGATCCTTCCAAGACTTGCTATAGATTAGTATATCATCGAAAAATACTAGCACAAATTTTCTAAGGAAGGGTTTGAAAATGGAATTCATCAACCCTTGAAATGTAGAAGGTGCATTGGTAAGGCCAAAAGGCATGACCAAAAATTCATAATGACCCTCATGAGTTCGAAATGTTGTTTTCGGAATATCTTCAGTCTTCATTGTAATTTGATGATACCCTGAACGAAGATCCAATTTGGTAAAATAAATTGCTCCATGTAATTCATCCAATAATTCATCAATCATAGGAATGGGAAATTTATCTTTAATGGTGAGCTTATTGAGCTCCCTATAATCCGGACACATGCGCCATGATCCATCCTTCTCGTGTACCAATACTACAGAGCAGAGAAAGAGCTTTGACTAGGTTGAATTATGCCCGCCTCTAACATTTCTGCAATCATACGTTCAATTTCACTCTTTTGGACATAAGGATATATATATAAGGCCTGATGTTTGGAGGAACACTTCCTGGAATCAAATGAATAGCATGATCATGATCATGAATAGGTGGGAGTCCTTTTGGAGTTTCAAAAACCTTGGAATGATTGTCCAAGAATTTTTGGAGATATGCAAAAATAGATGATTTTGATGTTGGAACTTCTAGTGAGATTTTGTGAAACCAGCTCCAAAAAGAGAAGAAAAGAGATTTCAATGCCTTATAAATAAGCCACTTCGAGGGGGAAACCTCCAATACATTACATGAATGAACAATTATTGGATGATTCAAATTACAAAACCTCCTTTCTATATATAGGAGTCCATGGGGCCATAATGTAATCCTAGTAGGGCCACAATGTAATCCTAGCCGACCTAACAATAATAATTTAAGGGCACAATAATAACAATATGGGGGTTACAAGGGTACAATAATAACAATAAGGGGGTTACACTAGCAACAATAAGGGACTATACTAGTAATATAGGGACCTAACATGCCCCTCTCCTTCAAAAAAGTGTTGTCCTCAACGCTTGAGTAGCTCTGGGTGCTTCTGTATAAAATTCTCATCCTCCCATGTAGAATCTTCAGTGGGTAAGTTCTTCCACTTGATGAGATACTCTAAAATTGATCAATTCCGTAGCTGTCGAGTTCTTGTTTCCGTGACCGCTTCAGGTTCCAATATGATTTTTCCTTCCTCATCAAGTTCTGGAAATATTGTTTGAACTGGAAGATTTTCACCTATAACCTTCTTTAAGCATGAAACATGGAAAATTGGATGCACTCACGAAGAAGCAGGAAGCTCCAATTTGTATGCCATAGTACCAATATTTTGCAACACCTTGTAAGGACCATAGTACTTTGGCGATAATTTATTATCCTTCTTAGCTTTCTTGAGGGACATTGGTTTGTATGGTTGTAGCCATAAAAATACCCAGTCTACTACATCAAAACTTCTCTCGATGTGATGTTGATCTGCCTGTTGTTTCATTCGATTTTGTGCCAAATTCAGGTTGTCCTTTAAGAGTTGGAGAACTTCTTGTTGATACTCGATGTGATCTTCCACTACTTGAACCTTTGAATTTTCTCTTAAAGATGATGTGATGGATGGTGGATGATATCCATAAAGTGCCATAAATGGGGTCATTTTTGCTGCAGTATGGAAGGAAGTGTTATACCACCATTTAGCTAGAGGTAACCACTTGACTCATTGTGTTTGTTTATCAGATACAAAACAACGAAGATATCCTTCCAAACATTTATTTACTATCTCAGTTTGACCATCGAATTGAGGATGATAAGATGAGCTCTGAGCTAATTGAGTACCCAAAAAAGAAAATAACTCTGTCCAAAAATTTCTAGTAAAAATGGGATTTCTGTCGCTCACAATAACCCTTGGGTTTCCATGTAGCTTTTGAATTGTGTCCATAAATGTAGTAGAAACTGTACTTGCTTTATATGGATGAGATAATGCAAAAAAGTGTGCATACTTGGTAAGTCTATCAACTACCACGATGATGACACTCTTTCCTTTGGACTTAGGTAAACCTGTGATAAAATCCATTGAAATCTCCTCCCAATGTTGACTTGGAATTGATAAAGGTTGTAGAAGACCCGGGGTCTTAATTGTCTCAACTTTATTCTCCTGGAAAACCAAACATTTCGCCACAAAATTTTGAATATCAGATTTACGGCCATCCCAAAAAAATTCTTTCTTCACCCTGTGGTATGTTTTTAAAAATCCTGAGTGTCCTCCTAAAGGAGAAGTGTGTAATTCCAAAAGAATATTTTGTTTTATTTGGGAATTCTTACAAAGATATAAGCGATCTTTGTACCATAAGGAATCATTTTTCCAACTAAATGTATCAGATGTACTAGGATCTTGCTGCAACTTTTGAATGAGTGTCCATACATCTTTTTCCTTCTTCCATTCATCTCTTGCTTTGGTTATCCAATTTGGTTGGATAATAGAAATGGCACAAAGCAATGCTTCCACCTCTTCATTCTTTCTTGAGAGTGCATCTGCAACAACATTAAGCTTTCCCTTTTTGTAGATTATTTCAAAGTCATAACCCAACATCTTTGTGACCCATTTTCGCTGCTCTTCTGAAGATAGTCTTTGTTCCAAAAAGTGTTTAAGACTATCATGATCAGTTTTTACCTTGAAGTGTCTTCCCATTAGGTAAGTTCTCCATTTCTTTAGTGCATGCATTATTGCTAACATTTCCTTCTCATAAATAGGTTTATGTAAATAATTTCCTTTGATTGGACGACTTTCAAAAGCAATGGGTCTTCCTTCTTGCATTAAAACAACACCAATTCCATTTCCTGAGGCATCACATTCCACAATAAAGGTTTTTGTGAAGTCTGGCGTAGCTAAGACCGGTGCTAGGCACATTGCCTCTTTGAGATGTTCAAAGGCCTTAGTTGCTTCAGGAGTCCATGAAAATGCATCTTTCTTCAATAATGTTGTTAGAGGTGCTGCTATTCTCCCATAATTCTTAACAAACTTGCGATAATACCCTGTTAACCCCAGAAATCCTCGCAATTGCTTTATGGTTGTGGGGACTTTCCATTCCTTAATGGCTTTAATTTTGTTAGGGTCTACTTTAACACCCTCGTGAGATACAATATGACCCAGATATTCCACCTCTTGTACTCGAAAGAAACATTTGGATGTTTTTGCATATAATTGTTTCTCCTGCAATAGTTTGAGCACCCTGTCAACATGTTCAACATGATCCTTCCAAGACCTTTTGTAGATTAGTATATCATCAAAAAATACTAGCACAAATTTTCTAAGGAAGGGTTTGAAAATGGAATTCATCAACCCTTGAAATGTAGAAGGTGCATTGGTAAGGCCAAAAGGCATGACCAAAAATTCATAATGACCATCATGAGTTCGAAATGTTGTTTTTGGAATATCTTCAGTCTTCATTCTAATTTGATGATATCCTGAACGAAGATCCAACTTGGTAAAATAAAGTGCTCCATGTAATTCATCCAATAATTCATCAATCACAGGAATGGGAAATTTGTCTTTAATGGTGAGCTTATTGAGCTCCCTATAATCTGGACACATTCGCCATGATCCATCCTTCTTGTGTACCAATACTACAGGAGCAGAGAAAGAACTTTGACTAGGTTTAATTATACCCGCCTCTAACATTTCCGCAATCATACGTTCAATTTCACTCTTTTGGACGTAAGGATATCTATAAGGCCTGATGTTTGGAGGAACACTTCCTGGAATCAAATGAATAGCATGATCATGATCACGAATAGGTGGGAGTCCTTTGGGAGTTTCAAACACCTTGGAATGATTGTCCAAGACTTGTTGGAGATCTACGGAAATAGATGATTTTGATGTTGGAACTTCTAGTGAGCATAATTGTGCAATTACGCCTCGTTGTTCTTTCTTTAGAAGCTTTTTCATGACATTAGAGCTTATTATCTTTCCTGGATTCCCTACAATACCCCGTAATTCGACTTCCTTTCCTTCTGAAAAAATTTCAAGAAAAGTTCTTGAAAATTAAAAGCTACCGTCCCCAAAGATTGTAACCATTGTACTCCTAGTACAACATCAGCACCTCCCATAGGAATGAAAAGCATTGGACTAGTCAACACATATTCCCCCATGGTTAGCTTGATATTATGGCATTTTCCGGAGCAATTTATAGTTCCTCCATTTGCAACCATCACTTGACATTCTGGTGCTGGGTATAGGAAACAATTCAATTCCTTGGCTACCTTACAATGAATAAAATTATGGGTACTACTCGAATCAATCAACACTATTACCTTTTTCTTCTTGATATGTCCTTCTATCTTGAGAGTTTGAGGAGTGCTAATTCCTGCCAATGCATTACACGATATGGTCAGACTCATTTCTTCCTCTTCTTGGGTTGGTTCCTGGTGTATATCCTCTTTTTGTTCATTTTCTTCTTCCTCTTCACAATCTATGTAAAATAATTTCTTTTGAGCACACTTATGGCCTTTAGTGTATTTGCTATCACAACTGTAGTAAAGCCCTTTTGCTCTTTTTTCTTCCAATTTTTGTGGTGTCAAACTTGTAGGTTGTGGAAATCTAGGAGTAGCAACACTTCCCTCTTTATAGAAGTGAATGGTATAATTCCTTGTCGCCATAATTTTACATTCAATTTTTCTTGCCAACCTGAATGCTTTCTCCAATGAATCAGGTTCCAAAACGCGAACTTCATGTTGGATGTTATCCTTTAAAGTACATATGAAGAGATCAATCCTATGTTCCTCTGGAATATCAGTTACCCTTATATTCAATTTTTGGAAGTCTTCAATGTGCTCCCCCATTAAACCCTTTTGTTTGAGATTTATCAATTAGCTAAAGAAGGTGTTGCTCTTTGTATCCTCATAATGTGCTATCATTTCCTCCGTAAAAATTGACCAAGTGACAATTTTTTTACGGGAACAAAGCCATCGATACCATACAAATGTATTTTGTTCTAAATGTAAAGTTGCAATGCGTACCTTTTGTGTGTTTTGCAGGTTATGGAGATCAAAATATTGCTCCATCTGTAGTATCCATGTTACAGGATCCTTTCCATCAAACTTCCTCATATCCATTTTTGGAATATGGTGGTTCTTTTCGCCAACATTATATTTTATGAAATCATTATTAACATTTATTTTGTTCTCATTATGAGTTTCGTCTACTATCTTTTCACCATTAGGAAACATTTCTTGTATCAACTTTGTCAAACCTTCCATGTCTGCTTTTAGATCATTCTTCATGTTTTCCATTTTAGATTCCATGCCAGCTTCCATGCCATCTATCTTAGATTCCATTCCATTCTTCAAACCATCCATCTTGGATTCCACACCTTTCTTTAAACCATCCATCATAGTTTCCACACCTTTCTTCAAAACTTCCATGTCATTTTTTGTTGCTCTTTGCGAGAGTGAAATTTTTTGCACTTGTTCTTGTAATTTTGATATGTCATGTTGCCATTCTTCGTCTTCATGAGTCATAGTAGAGATTTCTAAAGGCTTAATGGGTGTTGAATTCTTTTTAGGGGTCATTTTAGAATCCAATACTGATATCTATTCCACAATATGCCCTTATAATCAATTCAACTTGATTCTTCAAACAAGACTTATGCAATTCGGAAAAAAAATACACACCTTTTACTTGCTTTTGAGGAGCTCGATATTAAAATTGAATTATATCTATAATTGTGGATCCTCAATATCTAAAATTTATTCCTGTAGTAGCCCTTTGAAGCTTCTTTCAAATGCCATAGGTTTGATCTGTTTTGGATTCTTCAAGGAAAAGTTATGTCCAATCTCCCACAATGACCCAATTTTGGACTAGTTCAGTAGAGTGAAATTGTACGACGTTCCACGTGTCACTATTTCCTCCTTTGGCTCTAAAATTGATAGAAAAAAAAATATAGTCCGTTAAATTGTAGCCACTTTTTACAACATTCCAATCCGATGCTCAGAGAGAGATCTATGAAGATTTTCCCACGATCACCTCTTTAAGATGAAATTCAGAAGCCTCAAAAAGCCCTAAATTCCACAGATCATATCTCCAAAAATTTTGCGAACCAATATCTAAAATTTTGCGATGATGTTCCTCAAGATTTTTTCTTCGCACTCTAAAATTTTCAGCTTCTGAACCTTTGTAGAAAAGAAGTTATTACGAAAATACCACGATGACCTGTTTAGGTTAAATTCAGGATCCTGCAAAATGACCTAACTTGCACAGATCATATCTCCAAAAATATTATGAAACAAGCTCTAAAATGTTTTGAATATGTTCCTCAGGATTTTGGCTTCGCACTCTAAAAATTTCAGATCCTGAACCTTCGTAGAAAAAAATTTATAGCGAAAATTCCACGCTGACTTGTTTGGAGCAGCGAAACCCTAGAATCTCAAAGCTCTGATACTAAATGTTGTGAAACCAGCTCCAAAAAGAGAAGAAAAGAGATATCAATGCCTTAGAAATAAGCCACTTCAAGGGGGAAACCTCCAATACATTACATGAATGAACAATTCTAGGATGATTCAAATTACAAAACCTCCTTTCTATATATAGGAGTCCATGGGGCCATAATGTAATCCTAGTAGGGTCACAATGTAATCCTAGCCTACCTAACAATAATAATTTAAGGGCACAATAATAACAATATGGGGGTTACAAGGGTACAATAATAACAATAAAGGGGTTACACTAACAACAATAAGGGACTATACTAATAATATAGGGACCTAACATGAGCATAATTTTGCAATTATGCCTCGTTGTTCTTTCTTTAGAAGCTTTGTCATGACATTAGAGCTTATTATATTTCCCGGCTTCCCTGAAATACCCCATAATTCGACTTTCTTTCCTTCTGAAAAAAATTTCAAGAAAAGTTCTTGAAAATTAAAAGCTACCGTCCCCAAAGATTGTAACCATTGTACTCCTAGTACAACATCAGCACCTCCTATAGGAATGGAAAGCATTGGACTATTAAATACATATTCCCCCATGGTTAGCTTGATATTATGACATTTTCCAAAGCAATTTATAGTTCCTCCATTTGAAACCATTACTTGACATTCTAGTGCTGGGTATAGGAAACAATTCAATTACTTGGCTACCTTACAATGAATAAAATTATGGGTACTACCTGAATCGATCAACACTATTACCTTTTTATTCTTGATATGTCCTTCTATCTTGAGAGTTTTTGGAGTGGTAATTCCTGCCAATACATTACACGATATGGTCGGACTCATTCCTTCCGCTTCTTGGGTTGGTTCCTGGTGTATATCCTCTTCTTGTTCATTTTCTTCTTCCTCTTCACAATCTATGTAAAATAATTTCTTCTCAGCACACTTATGACCTTTAGTGTATTTGCTATCACAACTGTAGCAAAGCCCTTTTGCTCTTTTTTCTTGCAATTGTTGTGGTGTCAACCTTGTAGGTTGTGGAAATCTAGACGTAGCAACACTTCCTTCTTTATAGAATTGAGTGGTAGGCTTCCTTGTCGCCATAATTTTACATTCAACTTTTCTTGCCAACCTGAATGCCTTCTCCAATGAATCAGGTTCCAAAACGCGAACTTCATGTTGGATGTTATCCCTTAAAGTGCCTAGGAAGAGATCAATCCTGTGTCCCTCTGGAATATCAGTTACCCTTATATTCAATTTTTGGAAGTCCTCAATGTGCTGCCCCACTAAACCCTTTTGTTTGAGATTTATCAATTGGCTAAAAAAGGTGTTTCTCTTTGTATCCTCATAATGTGCTATCATTTCCTCCGTAAAAATTGACCAAGTGACAATTTTTTTACGAGAGCAAAGCCATCGATACCATACAAATGTATTTTGTTCTAAATGTAAATTTGCAATGTGTACCTTTTGTGTGTTTTGCACATTATGGAGATCAAAATATTGCTCCATCTGTAGTATCCATGTTACAGGATCCTTTCCATCAAAATTCCTCATATCCATTTTTGGAATATGGTGGTTCTTCCCACCAACATTAGATTTTATGAAATCATGATTAACATTTATTTTGTTCTCATCATGAGTTTCCTCTATTATCTTTTCACCATTAGGAAACATTTCTTATATCAACTTTGTCAAACCTTCCATGTCTACTTTTATATCATTCTTCATGTTTTCCATTTTCTCGTTGATCTTAGCTTCCATGTCATCCATCTTAGATTCCATGCTAGCTTCCATGCCATCTATCTTAGATTCCATGCCATTCTTCAAACCATCCATCTTAGATTCCACACCATCTATCTTAGATTCCATTCCATTCTTCAAACCATCCATCTTACATTCCACACCTTTCTTCAAACCATCCATCTTAGTTTCCATGCCTTTCTTCAAAACTTCCATGTCATTTTTTGTTGCTCTTTGAGAGAGCGAAATTTTTTGCACTTGCTCTTGTAATTTTGATATGTCATGTTTCCATTCTTCGTCTTCATGAGTCATAGTAGAGCTTTATAAAGGCTTAATGGGTGTTGAATTATTTTTAGGGGCCATTTTAGAATCCAATACTGATATCTATTCTACAATATGCCCTTGGAATCAATTCAACTTGATTCTTCAAACAAGACTTATGCAATTCGGAAAAAAAATACACACCTTTTACTTGCTTTTGAGGAGCTCAATATTAAAATTGAATTATCTCTATAATTGTGGATCCTCAATATCTGAAATTTAGCCTTGCAGTAGCCCTCTGAAGCTTCTTTCAAATGCCACAGGTCTGATCTGATTTGGATTCTTCAAGGCAATTTTATGTCCAATCTCCCACAAGGACCCAATTTTGGACTGGTTCAGTAGAGCAAACTTGTACGACTTGCCACGTGTCACTGTTTCCTCCTTTGGCTCTGAAATTGATAGAACAAAAACTATAGTCCGTTTAATTGCAGCCACTTTTTACAGTATTCAAATCCGATGCTCAGAGAGAGAGCTATGAATATTTTCCCATGATCACCTCTTTGAGATGAAATTCAGAAGCCTCAAAAATCCCTAACTTCCATAGATCATATCTCTGAAAATATTGCAAACCAATATCTAAAATTTTGCGACGATGTTCCTCTGGATTGCAGCTTCGCACTCTAAAAATTTCAGCTTCTGAACCTTTGTAAAAAATTTATTAGGAAAATACCATGATGACCTGTTTAGGTTAAATTCAGGAGCTTGCAAAATGACCTAACTTGCACAGATCATATCTCCGAAAATATTGCGAACCAAGCTCTAAAATTTTGCGAAGATATTCCTCAGTATTTTGGCTTCGCACTCTAAAATTTTTAGATTCTGAACCTTCGTAGAAAAAAAAATTATAGTGAAAATGCCATGATGACCTGTTTGGAGCAGCGAAACCCTAGAATCTCAAAGCTTTGATACCAAATGTTGTGAAACCAACTCCAAAAAGAGAAGAAAAGAGATATTAACGCCTTAGAAATAAGCCACTTTGAGGGGTAAAACTCAAATACATTACATGAATGAAAGATTCTTGGATGATTCAAATTACAAAACCTCCTTTCTATGTATAGGAGTCCACAAGGCCACAATGTAATCCTAGCCGACCTAACAATAATAATTTAAGGGCACAATAATAACAATATGGGGGTTACAAGGGTACAATAATAACAATAAGGGGGTTACACTAACAACAATAAGGGACTATACTAGTAATATAGGGACCTAAAATTTAATCTCTCAACCACTGTGCATTCCATAGTCACAATGACTAGAGCTTCATCACTACCTCCTAGAGCTGCACATTGTGCAATCCCTTAGCCCCATTCTCAGTCTTGCACTCTGTCCCGTCTTTATCAACATGTTGCATAAGGAATAATATAGACTAGTATATTTCATAACTAATGTTGTCTTATCATGAGTGAATTTCATTTGCATGTACTGTTATCATGACATGACAGGATGATGCTCAAGGAGGAAGTTAAGGAGAGGCTACAAAAGAAAAATTGTAGAGAAGAAGCACCAAAGGGACTATCATGAAGAAATTGAATGAATCTTGGACCAAAACAAAGACATGGAAACTCATGTTAACTTGAAAGGTTCCGGCATTGATATAAACCTTTTTGAGGGTGAATATTAAGAACAACGAAGATCGATCATGAAGAATAGGCCTCTACACGACGTGGAATCCAACACAAATGCAACTGGTAAGTTCTATAAAAACAACCCATTGGATTGAAACTACCTTTAAAATTCTAGAGTTGCAGCATAAATGTACTATAGTCAATGTATATATGCCAACACACTTTTGAGAAAAACAGGAGTGTTGGAAGTCCTTGATAGAGTTGTAAAAATTTGATTATGGATGCAATTGCATCCTGGGAGGTGATTTCATACCTCTATGGGCCAAAAGGAGAAACTGTGAGGCTCCATTTTCTGAGATGCCTCACAGGAAAAAATGGAGGATTTAATGCTCAATCTCAACCTTTTTGATGTCAAAACTTCTAAATTCCTCTATACATGGAATAATAAACGCTCTGGTCATGGCCATATTGCTGCTGGGCTTGAATGTTTCCTTACATCTGACAATCTCCTTTCTTTGAATATGTGTATGAAATATTTTATCGCCCTATCTGCCTCCTCTTCTTTCCCTCCCATAATATTGGGAAATTCCTTTTAGGTTCTCCCCCCTCTGTCTGGACTCTCTACGGTTCATTGATATGGTCTCTTTTTCTTAGTCGATTTGGGTGGCGGGCAGCCTAATCTCTACATGTGAATCCAAAATCAAATGGCTAAAAGGAGATATTCAAAATTGGTTCAAGGAGAATAAAAATGAAATGCAATATTCTATAAAGGATACCAAAGAAAATCTAGCATCCATTCAAGGGAAAATTGAGGCTGCCTCGGTCACATAAATTGAATTCCAAAAACAATTTGAAACATTCAAGGCCTTCCACACCCTTCTTAGATGAGAAGAAGAATACTGTAAGTTAAAATATAGAAACACTTGGCTTTCTGTTGGGGATAGGAACACAAAAAGAAAAGTTTAGGGAAAGAAAAAACAACATATCCTAGATCTAGCATAGGGGGAAAACAATCATTGAATTTGAGGACATTAAGAAAAATGACGTGGTACATTTCCAGGATCTTTACCTAGAGTAAATTTAGATTTATAAAGTAAGTGAGGAGTTCCTCTTGGAGAAATTCCCCACCTTGGTTACTTCTGATATGAAAAATTCCCTAACCATTCCTCCGTTAGGTGAAGAGATTAGATCAATCGTCATCTCCTTTTCGCCTGATAAATCCCTTGGTCTAGATGGTTTCTCTGCTAGATTTTATCAGCACTTCTGGGAATTGATCAGTTTAGATTTGTGTCATTTGATAGGACATTCCTTCAAGATATTCATAATGTGGGGAGGCATCAAAACTTCATTCATAGCCCTAATCCCTAATGAGTCTAATCCAACCTTATTTTCCATATTTTTCCCTATTTCTCTTTGTAATGTCTCCTACAATATTATTTCGAATTTTCTAGCCTATACAATAAAAAAAAATCCTGCCACAATTGATCTCAGTTAATTATGGGGGATTCGTTCCAGGTAGGCAAATATTTGACAACATAATACTTCTTTAGGATGCTATAGACTCAATCTGGAAAAGAGGGGATCAAGGCATAGTAATTAAACTGGATATGGAAAATTCCTTTGACAGTGTAAGGCATAGTTTCCTCTTGAAAGTGCTGAAGAAAATGGGGTTTGATGCAAATTTTTAAAAATGGATTTCTTTATGCATCTATTCTCCATGGATTTCTCCCTTGGTTAATGGCCAAGTGGTGGGAATTTTCAAGGCTTCTAGGGGATTGAAGCAAGGCTGCCCCCTCTCCTCGTTTCTCTATATAGTAATTGCAGATTCGCTGAGCATAAGACTAGAGCATGAAAGAGAAACCCACAAACTACTAGGCATAAGATTTAATGAGGGGATCAGAAGTATTAACCATGGGTAGCTTGCAAATGACACAATCCTGGTAGGAGGTGTCTATGTGGTGATTTCCAAATGATTTAAATTTAATTTGGATAAGTTTATTAGCACCTTAGGAGGAGCCACTAATGAAAACAAAAGTCATATCTACACTTGGAAAACCTCTCCTTAGAAAGCCAAGAATATCGAAGAAATTTTGGGATTCAAGACAGTTTGGGATTGGAAGGACTTCAATTACCTAGGAATTCCAATATTCCTAAGGAGAGAATCTCCCTATGCTTGACAACGATTTCTAGACAAAATCAAAACCAAAATTGTGAATTTTTGGGAATCTGGTTGAATAATACAAGAAGGTCAGTATTAGTGAAATTGGTGTTATCAACCATTCCTCTGTATCGATTCTCATCTCTTTAGGCACCCAAGTATGTTTTTTCATCATCTTGTCATATACATCGGGAAATTTCTATGGGAGGGAGGGAAGCATGATAATAAAAAAATTACATCTAGTAAACTAGAAGATTATCAAAGCGCTAAAAAAACATGGGGGGCTTGGAATCTGCGACCCCTCTTTGGTAAATCAGGCCATGGGGGAAAAACTCTTCTGGCTGTTGAAAACGATGCTTGATCACTAGTGAGCGCAGGTGATGAGAGTCAAATATTTACATCAATACAATAAAAAAGAAGAGAACATTGAATCAACTCAAGGTTCTCCCATCTGGAAGCTCATCCGGTCATCTCTGGCTCTCATCTTGAGTAATCTCTGCAAAATTCTGGGGAATGGTCATTCGATTAACATTTGGTCGGACCTGATCCTGGGGCATCCATATTTGGGCCTAGATCCCTTAATCTCCCCATTAGAGGAGCAGTTGCTGCATGATGGAATTGTCCACTTAGATAAAATTTCTAATTAGGAAAGGCTAGGCCTCTAGACAAGATATAAATTTGATAATACTCCGGCTCATTTGATCCCCTCTCGGGATATCTAAAAAAAAGAAGAAATTAACTGGCTTTGCCCCCCTCGTGCAATTAATGGAGGATAGGTGGGGGTGTAAGATATCCTCCTACCTGGTCAAGGAAGGCTACTATCATTTATTTTTTAAAAACCAAATTCCTCAAAAATATTCAATATGGAGAAAAATATGGAAGACAAATGCCATTCCAAAAGTTAGCTTCTTCTGTTAGCTTCTCTTCCACAAAATATTTATCACTGCTGAAAACCTTTAGAGAAGGTGTTTTGTTGGCCCCTCTAGATGCCCCCTTTGTGAGAACTCAGAGGAAAATATCACCCACCTCTTCCTTCTGTGTCTGTTTTCCAGTTTGGTTTGGTTTGTGGACCTTGGGCCACTTTTCCACTGAAACCATTAGCCTACTGATCTCTCCCTCTTCTTTGTCTCATGGTCCAAATTATATGTGGGCTCCCTTCAGGCCAAAAGCTCCTTTAAATAACTTTGGATCACGCTTCTTAAGTTTGTCTGCTAGCACATTTGTTATCTCAAAATAAGGCGATCTTTATTTCTTCTCATCCTCCCGTCAGGACCACCACCCTGAAAGCTCTTTTGTCTTGTTTTGAATTCCACCACCCATTCGTTTATCCTTCTCTTGACACATAAGAGAAAATTTGGCTAACTCCTTGGGTTTGGCCCCCTTCCACCCCAGCTGTTGGGAAAATCACTTCCCCTTGCCCTCCTTGGATCTTCTGTCTCTTCCATGAAGAACTAGTTGAATGGAAGCATAATTTTTATTTATTTTTATGGATTCTCCAATTTTATGGTGCCTCAAAAATAAATCTTGGTATGGTAGGATGGGGAAGGATTCTCATTAATCTTGAAGGAATAATAGTTGAAAATTATGCGTGGGGCTTGAGAAGTAAGACCAACAACCAAGCAGAAACATATGGCTTATATCTCGAGCTAAGTTTAGCCCATCAAAGGAGAATTAAGGAAGTGAAAACTCTGGGCGACTCATTCTTAGTCATAAAGCACATGAGCTCCAACTCTCCAGCCCAGAACAACAAGCTCAATCAAATTCTCAAAATAACCCATGGCATGCTCCCTTCCTTTGAAAAACTACAATCTTTTCATATTCTAAGAGGCCTAAATATTGAAGCGAATACATATTGGTGGAATTATATGTCTTCTAATTCCAACATTTAATTATCAATCCAGGGTCGTAAGACTTAGATATGCAAGCACAAGAAATGAAGGATTAGAGCCTATTATAGCCTATGCTAACAAATAACACTGGAATAACTACTCACTAAGGATTATCACTTATTAAACCCAAAGAGAAGTACTAAACACTAAACTGAAAGCATCAAAGATCTAAGTTTTATCTAACATAAATTCAATGCAAAATAAAACTAAATTCCTAGATGTAAGACTAATCTACAAAACATATGAAGCATAGCAACACTTACCGGCACCGAGGGTCCCTTCCCAGGAGGTTAGTGCTGCTAGGAAAATTTCAAATCAAACTAAGAAGATGTACCACAATTCAACAACCATCAATTCTTTATTCACATAAAAAATCTCTGTGACAAATAAACTCTCTAAATATATTCAAAAAATAATGATTGATCTCATCTATTACAATAATGAAATAATAATTCTTATGCACTTTGAGGCTTTACTTATTCATAAAATCCATTGAGTAAGGATAAGATCCAATCCCCTAAACTCAGAAAACGAATTTACAATTTTAGAGGAAAATTTCATAATTCTGGTTTTTTTGCAATTTTATACAAATTGGTGTTAAAGGACTAACCATATATTCTTGAACTTAATGTATTTTAGGGAAATTTTCATATGGACCATAACTGATTATATTATCAACAATAACCTCTCTTGGATTTTCCTGATTTGATTCCATGGCCTTGGAAATCGTGCCCAAATATGATTATTTATATTTTTTTTTCCAATTTGGGTTTTGCAGAAATTTTATAGAAAACTACTTTGAAGAACCTACTGTAACTTTGTTACCATATTAAATTTTTGGAAAAATATTGAGATATAGGTAAATTACTATATTTTTCACAAACTGATTTCACGAATTCTTGAGATTCGCCACCATCGTCACGAAAATCGAGGTGGAACATGAAAGTTTCAAAACTTTTACATAATTTTTTTTTATAGCTCGAGTCATGTGCTAGGATCCCATGTGTGATATGGGTATATTCCAAGGCTTGTACTAACATATTAGGTCCATGTGACACCTCATTTACCATGCTAGAGAAAATAAAAACATATTTTATAATTTTGAATTTTTTCCCTCCATAAGTGCGGAACTAAGTACCACACTGTTCGTTCGGTATCTATAACAGGGTTCTGGAACATTCCAGTACCGTGACTATTGGATATCCCATACCTGTTGCTGTGGAGATATATCATTCATATTATTTCCTGAACAGTGGAACATTCTCCTTGGCCACTGTTGTTGCACCGATTTTCTACAAGGTGCAACACCTCTGAATTGTTTTATGACTTTTTATTTTTGAAGAATAATTTTTTTTGAGGAAATAACTACAAACTTGAAAATTGAACAATTACTATATAAATCTAAAAACTTTTCCTTTGAAATTTTAAAAATTTTAAACCTAAAGTTTGTAAAGTCTTTTTACTTTATTATTAGTAAGAAAAGGTTCATCCTTACAAAGTAAAGACTAGTTGTCACTAAGCATATTTAACTCTAAGTTGTCATCCAAAAAACTCTTAAGGATTTAATGGATCTCCCCATCCATTAATTATGCTTTTTCTAAAGTGTAATTCAAAAATAAAAAAAACTTAAAAGGATAAGAGGTCTCATCACGAGACTGCTTACCATGATCATAGGTAAATAATAAACTGACATTACCGCTATTGCATATCAAGATATGGTAATGGCTCATGATTATTAAATAATTATAAGACAAGGGGTCTCATCATGAGCCAACTTGTTCAATCCAATTATAAACAGTGAATGACATTTTCACTTTCTGGTCTCCAAGTGAGGACAATGACTTTTTAAGAACAAGAAAAAATAAATTATATGATTAAGGATTTATCTAAAAAAATTGTAATAATATATGGATGGGATACTGAATTATTAATGGTCAAAAGGTAAACTTGTTGAGACTATAAATTCCTGCTGGCAGCAGTGGCTCTACCTATGAAAAAATAAGTAAATCAAAAGGCGAAGTTACAAAAAGACACTTACTTTATCTTTTAAACTGTTTTATGATTGATACAAAGGAATGAGGATATTTATTTATGAAAGGTTTCTGAAATATTAGCAACAAGATGAGTTTTTTTATTCAGAGTAATTTTATTCATTCAAATATTTCGAAAACAATTTTTGTTTCCTTAAATTATTTTACTTATTTAAAAATACCAAGAAATTCATTTTTCAGAGATAACTGGTTCTTCCAGTGAATCGCCAATTGTTGTGCTATTCAAAAACCCCCATTATTTTAGAATAGTTACATTAGAAAAATAATGGGGACCCTTTTAAAATTTTTAGAGTAGAACAAATAAAACCCTTAAGAGATTAATTCAAATAGAAATATGAATGAAATGGGTTAGAAAACATTGAGTTTTCATTCAAAATACACTTAAGTAGAGAATGTTAAGCAAATCACAATAACAATCACAATATTGCATGAAAGATATATGGCCCCTAAAATCCCACTCAACACAAATTGTGATGCAAAATACAACAAAGCACTTTAATAAAGAAAAAATGTTTTTTCCTGAACAAAATTCCATGAGAAATAAACCGTGGGACCCACTTCCGCCACGAAAATCTTACACCATCCTTTACATTTCCCCGATGCGATATACTCTATTACATCGCATTTTTTCTTCATGATCACTCTTGCCCCTTGTTCATTTCCGTCGAAATTGAGATTGCGATATCGCAATCGGCGAAAGGTAGTTGATCGACATTCTAAAATGGTTCACACACAAATAACATCTACGATGCAAAAATATTTCATTTAAATGCTGGAATGATTGCGCAGGAACATCAACCCATGCTTCCATTAATGTCATAATTTAAATGGTTTTCACAACTCATGCATCCGAAAATGATTTAGGTGCAAGAGTATTGAATTTATGGGTTATTCGCGTGCCAAGTTTCATTCGCTCGTTATTTCCATTATTTCGATACTTTATTATTTGTAAAACAAAATTGCCTCTTTTCTACTTATCATTTTTATTGTTCGCAGGCGAGTCAAAATAAACAAATATCTTTAGAAATGTCGAAATCTGTGAAGAAATTCAAGAAACATATGGCACCCACAAATCTTACAGCGACTACCAGTGAAATAACAGAGATTATTCCTCAATTCACAGACACGACATGCGGGTCACAGAGTGGTTATTTCTCTTGGGAAACAATGTATACATTATTTTAAGATGAGAAACCAGACAGGGTTCAACATAAAGCCACTACAGATGCTTCTAATTCTTCAAAAGCTACTATAGAAGAACTCACCAACTCTTTTTTTACATTGAATTGCTACGCGCCAAATTTTTTTACCATATACTGAAATGGTAATATGGATAATCGACAATCTCAATATCGGAGACAGAACTTTCTTGACGAGCAGAGGAAAAATGATAGGATCCTTCAAAGGTGAATATTTGAAGTCAATGTATCACATTCCAGACTCAAAGAAGGTCTACGACAAGGAATTTCTGGCACAATTCGCCAAGGAGAATGAGCTGAATTCAAATCCTATAGAGCAATGGAGGAGCAACTCGAACACATATAAAAGTGATGATAAGGGTATGTATTCCATTGATTCCCTTGCTAGTCCCTATTTTTATGTTGCTGCAATGATATATAGACTTTTCGGTCAACCCGATACCACTAAATTTTCAGTTGAATGGGTTCCCCTTATGGAAGCAGTTACAAATTATTATATCATGGACTGGGGAACCATTTTGTCCAATAATATCACCACCCATATGCTTGAATATAGAAATAATCGTTCCATTTCGTCCAAAAGCTTTTCCCCCATTTTACATGAGCTCTTATATTATGGATGTTGTATGTTTTACCTCAGATTTTCCAACCATGGGTTGGAAATGGACTACCCAGGACCCTCTTCCCATTCATGTCTATCATAGTATTCTATGGGAGTCAAAATATGAAAATAATTTCTATAAAATATGCCATGGATTTATGCTTCATTTATTTCAAGTTGTGTTCAATGAAAAAGCCCCCAGGTTATTAAGGAAGCTCAAGCTGACTTCTCCTCCATTAGAAAATGGTTTGGTGAAGAATTGTTTACCTATGTCAAAGTTTTCAGAAGCTTGGCTCGACCAGATGTTTTACCATTGTATGTTCTCGATAAGCTTCTCGCAAGAGAAATATCTTATCAAAATGTCGGTAATGGATTAACTAAATTTCTGAAGGAAGCTAAGAAAGCTTCATAGCCCTCTTTTCCTATTCATTGTGGTGTCTACGCATTAGAAAACTATAAGCATGCATGGTTAGATTTCAATCAAATTTTATTCCTGAAATTGTTTATAATTTCAAACAGAAAATATGACCCAAACCAAGTTGCCAATGATTTCACAACTCAAGTGAAAATCAGACCATTTGTGCACAGAGACAATTATTTTGATGACTTGTTTGAGTCAGTCAAAATTTATTCTGCAGTTCAGAAGTTAGCAGCATCACGCCTCAATCCACAACAACTTTCAAAGTTCAAGCAGTACAAAAACAAAATTTTGTAAGGGATTCCTTTAAATATGCTAGAGGTATCCCAAACCATCACACAGAAAGAAAGATGTCAGTCCTTTACAGTCCCAAGCATAAAGCTGTCATGAGCAGGCAAAGAAAAAAAAGATGAACAAAATAGTCTCAACTCCTTGTTCCAGGAGATGTTCCTATGGAGGTAGTTTGGAAAGATTCACAAGAATATCCGTCTCAGGATATAACTCGTTTGACCCAGTTCGCAAGAGCCTATGCATCTGCTACTATAGATAAGGCCACCTAAGTTCAACAATTAATAAAAGAAAAGGATGAAACAATCCCTCAATTGGAACAATAATTACATGAAGGGAAGCAGAGTGTCAATAAAAAACTACAGGTACAAGTATTACAACTCCAAGAGAGCCTAAAATAATTGAATTTGCACCACCAAAATGAAATTGGTGCTAAGGATACTCAAATTCATCAATTGCAATTCATTGTTGAGCAATTGAAAGAAAACTTGAAAATAGATGAATTCAGGAAGGAAGCATTGGAATTGAATACCCTGTTGGCACAACAACAAGTTGTTTTCTGCAAAAAGTTGTCAAGTATCATTGAATTATGTGAGAAAAACGATTCACTGATGAATCAAGTAGCAGACCAAAGAATCAGTTTCGATGAAATTGATGACAAAGTGTCACAATATGTCACCTAGCAAGATACCACTGAAGGCCGAAAGGCTAATCTTCTTAGGATTGAAGATTCCAAAAAGGAAATTTTATTTACTGGTTGGGACATATAATTGAAACAAGTTGAAAGGGCCATCTGTAGAGCTTGAGATGTTGCTAATAATATTGTTGAAACAGTAAGCTAGAATCTCATTGTTGCTATCTTATTGATAGATGCCCTACTCGTTCTCTTCCTATTGTTAAATATTTGATAAGGCAATGGCAGGAAATCATTAGAAAATTGGAAAATCTGGATTGGGAAAAGTATTGGAAATATTTGGTTAAGCCACATAGCCAATTTCTCATGTTGCGTTGTCTAACAAATACTTCTTGCTATATGATGCCTCCACTTTTAGATGCAGTTTATACTGGACAACTGCGCATCAAGCCAGGCCAACCTCCCAAGGTTCAACCTATTCTCAACATCCTTCAAATAAAGGAACGAATGGTGGATGAGACAATAGTGCAATATTGAAGCAAGTCACCTCAATAAATTTTGTTTCTGTTTTTAATCTCACTTAGTTTAAGGAGAGTTTTTTAAACCTCCTCAACTTTTATTGTAATTATTATTTTTTGAACTCTCTATTTTATTATATAAACCCCTTCATGTATTTTAAGAAGGGGTCCTGAAATTTTGAAAGGAAGAATTTACATGAGTCACACTTTTGTACTCTTAAAGTTTTATTAATAGAAAAGGATAGACTAGATCTTGTTTTTCAAATGTTCAAATGAGCAGAGTTGGCATATACATGGTACTTTTATCTTTATGTTAATTTTCTGTTCCAATTGAGAAATAGTTGATTTTTTCTTATGGTGTTTTTCTATATGTATTTTTCTAACACAATCTAACATTAATTCACTTTTGAACATGTTCGATTGACATCTTTTATACATATTCAATACATGCAGTAAACATATGTGATATATGCTTAATCGATTGATTTAATTAACTATTTAATTAAACCAATTATTTAAAATTGTTTTCATATCTCTAAGTGTTTGTATAATATTTATTTTCATTTGCTAAAAGATCATCTCATTAAATCACATAGCAAGATAATTCATCTCGGGATAGATATAGTGTTAGAGTCCTGTAATTTACAGTATCACAAGGTGACAGTGTATTTCTTACTTGCAAATTTTCATATTGTATATATTTTTCAATATTCAAATCATTTCCAAAGAAGATAAAAAGAAACAAAAAAGAAGAAGAAAGAGGGTGTAAAAAAGGGAAAATAAAACCCCACAAAAAATGAATAGTTCTGAAAGTGCTGCAAATCAAAATGCCACTAATTTTTAGGAAGTTTTGTTCAATCATTCAACTTAAGCATGATTGTACAATTTTGAATTTTTTGCTGATAGGTTAGAGAATGAGGATTTGCCGAAATTTTTAGTCTTGGCTTATCAGTAGATAGGTAGAAAATGACATTGGTTCAACAACTTAATCTGGACCAATAGGAGAAATAGGGATAAGGTTTAGGTTAGAATTTCAAAAGAAAATGTTTCGGGGTTTGAAAGTATAAATGAACCCTATAAAAGAAGAAAATATTCTAGATTTGTAGCTTGGGTAGGTATAAAGGTCAAGTAGGGAAAATTTTAAGAACCCCCCTAAATTTATATATATAATAAATAGGCGAATCCCCATGATACATAGGAAAAATGGAAGGCAATTTTATTAATAATATAATATGTATATATAATTTTTTGGCGAATCTCTCACGAGATTATATTATCTTGTAAAATCATGGTGAATCACCAGTACAAATGGCGAATCACTACTACAAAATGGTCAA